>SEYY01013110.1:47500-70000 GCA_009176605.1 Armadillidium nasatum
ATATATATATTATGCAATGCACTTAATCCCGCATGATGCAGGGTAGTGTCGATTGCAGAGATTTTGCATTCCTGCAATCGTACATGGGAAGAAATCCTAGTTGAAAAGGTTCCCAGCCTTTAAAACCATGCGCGAAGAACTATTCTTCACTTGACTCGACTGCGACGAAATCATCATTCATTAATGACCAAAGGTTACTTCTAACTTCTAACTAAATTCTTTTTTTTCTTCTTCTTTTAATATTTAATTTTCCAATAATTGTCGAAAGTACTTTACATCGAAAGATATGTTGCTTCACAAATTTTTTTTATTGAATTTCTTTTAATTTACTATTAAAAATACTGAAATATTATAACGAAATATTAATTTTTTTTTCATTTTACCTATGGTCAGTATCATTCTTCAAGAATAATTACACAAACAAACTGCAACTTCAGGGAGAAGATCTTGAAGCTCCATATCCAATAGCCTTCTGTTTCTCTTTCTCTTCTCTCCTCTCCTCCTCTCTCTCCTCTCTTCTCTTCTCTTCTGACTCCCTTGTGATGTTTCTAACTTTTCTTCTTCCCATCTGTTTCCAAGCACATCTTCTTTCGTCGGCAGCCGAATTGTATATATATATATATATATATATATATATATATATATATATATATATATATATATATATATATATATATATATATATATATATATATATATATATATATATATATATATATATATATATATATATATATATATATATATATATATATATATATATATATATATATATATATATATATACGGTGTATGTTCGTTATAAATAGTACTTTTATATTCTTACTTATTTCATTAAAGATGACGCCCTAAAAGGCATAACTATTTATAAAATTAGCGTTTTTATTTTATTTTATAAATTTCAGAATATTTTTAAGTTTTATTGTCTATTTTACCATGTTTAAAACTCAGATCTAGAGAATGTTTAAAATTATATTTGAACACGGTATACTATGTTTTCAGTTAGAAATGAGCTGTCTATGTAATTAAAAGTCTATTGTCTAACTAAAGTCTGTGGTACAACAACAATCTAAATTAGGCTGGGGTTCAACCATAGACTTTGTTCCACCCATAGACTTTAACTACAAGTAGTTAAAGTCTATGTGGCAACCTGGCATTCTTCTGAAAATAAAAAAATTATATTTTTATATATATAATACGGTGTATGTCCGTTATAAATAGTACCTTTTTATGAGAAATGTTTATTTTTTTTATATTTTTTTATATTTTTATATATGTGTATAATTTATAATATAATATATATATATATATATATATATATATATATATATATATATATATATATATTATATATATATATATATATATATATATATATATATATATATATATATATATATATATATATATACGAAAGTGCAATTCCGTGCATTATTATGGTCTTTGTAACTCATTTACTATATTTTATCTTTAAATTTTTAAGAGTAATAGTATAAGGTTGCTGGGAACTAAATTTGTACCATGCATTAGAAAATACAGACTAAAATTAAAAGTCACAATGGCCAATCAAGTTTGTCCAAGTCAAAGAATACAAAACCTGCAATTTGTTTTGATCTCTTTTTTTTTTTTTTTTTTTTTTTTTTTTCTCCGGACCTAGACACAAAATGCCAAGTCAAAAAATACAAAACCTGCAATTTGTTTTAACCACTCTTCCGGACCTAAACACAAAACTTTCCACATGCAGGCAATAGAGTTAATTACACAATTACACATTGCAAGATGCAAAAATAAATATAAATAAATAAAATATAAATAAATCAGCCTAGTTAATTAACAAGGGTGAACTACTTTGGACTTTAAATTATTTCAATTATAAAACATGTAAATGCATTAAAAAAAAACTCCTAATTGAGAAATTAAATCTACTTTTGTATGATAAATCCTTCAAACACCTTTATTACCATAAAAAGATGTGTATTATTTTATATTGAGTCCTTAATTTAAAATTAGTAATAGAGCAGCATATAAATGTCAGTAGAGATCAATATATTGATTTCAATATTGAATTTGAGAATAATATTTTAATATATAACAGAAAGCATTGTCTATAGAGCTTTGCTAACTATAACCCCAGATACAGTGAATGGAGGGGAACTTTTAATTTTTTCCTAGTTACTAGGAACTTTTTAATTTTTTACTGTTTGAAAAAATTTTATTATTATTTAATAGCTGAAATTTTCTAGGTATATGCATTTTTTTCCTGAAGTTGTAAGTTAATTTCAAGGATTTTTCTGAGTCTATAATGATTTGAAACTTATTTGGACCCAAAGTTGAAGAAAAAATGAATAGTGGGGTCAAACCACTGGTCCACATGAGCTGAAAATTTACTGAATAATCTTAGCCCCAATTTTTTGCATTAGTGGGAACAGATTTTTAATATCATATCTAGGAAAAAAGTTATAAGCATTTGAATTTCTTCTTGAAAAAAAAAATTTGCAAAAATCATATCCTTTTTCAAAAATGGTTGGTGGTATGAGGAAGTGTGATGTACAGTCACTATCATGTTTCATTTGCACATTGCAACTTTCAGTAAATGATTCAATATTTTCGCAAAAGGCTGAACAATATAATTGCAAATAGCAGAAAAATAGTATCACACTTTAATCATTCTTCATTAGCGATTAGCAAATTAACTGAATTCCAGGAGCAGCTTAAAAGGACAAACATAAACTGATTCAAGATGTGTCTACTCGCTGGAATCAACATATAATATGTTGAAAATAAATTTAGAACAGCTAAAAGCTCTTATAATGTATGCTGTTGACAATGACATTCCAACTTTATCAAGTTACCAATGAACAATTGTTGAAAAAGTTGTCCAGTTATTAAGTCCATTTGAAGACATCAGCAAAGAATCAAGTAACACAATATTAGCTCTCAGATTATTTCTATTAAAAGCTACCAAACATACTGGTGAATTTAGTGGAATTATTTCAACTGTTGAAGAATTCAGTGCATCAACTGAAAAAAGATTTGCATCATACATAAATGAAAAATTTCTGTGCTTGGCTACTTTTCTCGATCCCAGATTTAAATTGAAATTTCAAAAGGATGACATTAAAGAAGACACTATTAAGAAATGGGTTATGGATATTGTAGAACATCAATCTGAGATAAATTCTATTGATAGTCAAACAGGAGACAGCTCTTCTAATGATGATCAAGATAATGAAACTTATGAAAGTGTACCTAAAACTGTTTCCCTTTCAAAACTGTTAGATGATTTTGAGTCAAATAAGCCTATGAAAATAAATTCAGACTTAGACGTTGCAAGTACAACAGATGTGCAACCCAAACTCAAGAGGAGTAAATCTGTTACTCGTAGATGCGCAAAGGAACTGGATCAATATTTAACTCTACCAATACTTCAAAGAAGCGAAGACCCATTACTTTGGTGGAAAAAGACACTGGGAGACTTTACCAATATTGAGCAATTTGGCTTCAAAATATCTAAGCGCACCACCATCATCTGTTGAGAGTGAAAGACTTTTAGTACAGGTGGTAATATCTATGAACCTACAAGGAATAGGCTGTGTCCTGAAAATGGGGAAACTCTTATGTTTCTGCATTATAACTTAAGAGTATTGAACTTTAAATACTGATGAGCTTGAGAGCTTAGATAGAAGACAACATGAATTGAAGAGGCAACAGTATAAACAGAAAACATGGAAAACTGCCAAAATTTAGTAGTATTTTTATGCAATTTGTATGTATGTATTTGTAGTATTTGTATTAATAATGAGTCAATTGTAATATGCTAATGTTTCATAATTTATGAATGATTTCTTAATAAAGTCAAAAAAAAAAAAAAAAAAAAAAAAAAAAAAGGCAAAAGCCAAAATAGCAGCCAGGCACAAAATGACAAACAATTTTGGGAATTATATTGGTATTGTTATTTGTTACTGTGTCGAAGCTATCTGATGATTAACTTGGCAGTTATAAAATAGTCTTGTAAAGGTTGGTTTGTTCTGGTAAAGGATTTAAGCAATCGGCCGATTAATCATGTGAATAGCCGATTACCGATTAATCGGTAATATGGCCGATTACCGATTATCTGCCGATTAATCAGTGCATCCTTGATATATATATAAACAGTATATTCACGTATAAGCTATTATAAATTTTTTTTATTTTGACATTGAAAGAGCCAGATTTGTCAGGCTAGGCCTATTAGTTAGCCATAGTCAAAAATTTACCCTTCAAGTCAAGGTTAGGTTAAGCCAAACTAGTTTGTTGATCTTACAAATTATTAAATCTTGCAAACTAGCTCCACTTAACCTAACCTGACTTAAAGGATAAATATATGCCTATGGCCAGCTAATAGGCCTAACCTGGCAAATGCTGGGTCTTTCAGCACCTTAATGGAAAAAAAATGATAATGGCTTATATGTGAATATATTACCTCATATATATATTTTTTTATATCTTCTCCAGTGGGCAAACCCCGGAGGCCTACCAATTTCCACCACAGTTGGGAAATATCAGATGTTGGTCATTAAAGGCTGACATGTTCAGATACACAGAGTTTGAAAGGGTGCAAGTCAAAGGAAGCTGTAAAAACAGATAAAGGAAGTGTGTTTGAGACTTTACCAGTAGAGTACATGTAAGATTGAGCATAGCAGCTAAGTCTGGGGTCAGAGAGTTGGACAGAGAAAGGATTGGTTGAACTTGAACATATGCACACTTCCAGCATAGAGGAAAAGTATTAATATTAAGGCATAGAGAGTAGAGTTGAATGAGAACAAGAATCAGCTTAGAAGTACACTCCCTCAAATAATGGGGAGGAATGCCATCCGCTCTACTAGCCTTTCTAACATTCATAGATTTTAAACATGTTAATTAACATTTATTTCATACATCTTATTCCAAACATAAAATTTAAACTGTGTTAAACTTGTAAATTTCTCTGTGCATTTCTAGCATGAATAAAGTAATCAATTTAGTAACCCATCCAAATTATTTACTGGTATATAACAAACAGAAGTTCTATCATAGAACCCAGACACCACACAGTTTTTTATCACTCAACTACTATTTTGTCCCCTTTACCTATCACACTTTGATAACTTGTAAATTAGCCTTTAATTAAGTAAAAATGTAAACATAAACAAAACAAAAATTTTAGCTGACTTCCCATAATACAATCATGAATATTTACATCTTTCAGATTTGGCAAATTTGAAGCAAATATATTAAGGAAAATTCATAAATATTTCAGAATTTTTTTTCCAAGTTGTAGAAAAATAACTTGTATTTATCAAAGTATTGTGATAAATACTTACAAAATACTATGGGTAAGTGGAAAAATGATTATAATGCAACTAGAAAATACAACCAAAGATGGGAAGAAGGTAGAGATTGGTTACATGGTACTCCAGATGAAAAATGTTATTGTAGTATATGTAACTGCACATTTAACCCAAAGAAAAGTGTTGTCAAGCAACATGAGATATCTGGAAAGCACAGAAATGCAGTACTTGGAATAAAACCAAGACGTGTTTATCGAAAGGTAAATATGTTTTTAAAAATAAGTATTTTGATAAAGTGGTTGCATCCTTATTTTAAAAAAATTTGTATTTTTTTATTTTCATTTAGTATTAATTACCCTTGGGCTTATTTTTAACATTTTGCACTAATTTTTATCTAACAAGGCTTATTGAGTGCATGTTTGTTTTACTGACAGAAGCACACACACACTGGTGTTTATATGATGGGCATTGGATACATGGAGTATTATACAGGGCAGGAACAATCTTTCTTAAGTGTCAGTTCAAATGTTTTTACCTTTTGTGTCTCACTGACACAGTGACACTCCAACATACTTTTGGTCTTATATTATATATATATATATATATATATATATATATATATATATATATATATATATATATATATATATATATATATATATATATATATATATATATATATATATATATATATATATATATATATATATATATATATGGAGTGCTTGGAGGCATGTCTGGTAGTCACTTCTTTTTACATGCTAGACACACAGACACATATACACCTATTGTAAGTTGCCCACCTACACATTCTTATTTTTTAATAGAAAAATATGAGCAATCCATGTAGCCTCAGCTTTGAGAAGCATGTGATGTATAGGAAGAATGAGTGAGAAGGTGCAAAAATTTCTCTCATCATTGCTTAGGAATTTGCAGTATCTCCAGTAATGGAGTTGATATCACTAAGGATTGAGAAAAACACACTATGTTTTTCATCTAATTTCCACATTATAGAACATGATCTAACTTGTTTTTTGCTGTAACTCAGTTGTTTGAATGCTTATACAGTAAACCTTATTTTGTTCCCTAATTTTCTATCTTCAATTTGCAACCAAAAGCATATTGAATACAATTTGAATTTTTCCATATTTTTTATTTCAGTTTAAGGTTTTGATTTTTGAAATTCTATTACTAAATTCTTTTGTACTGTTTATTTTTCTCTACAAACTTTCCTAAATTCTTTATAATAAACCTCAAAATAGAGTACATTCTTTCATCATTATTTTGGGTGATTTTAATGTTTACCACAACCAATTGTTAATCTAATTCACAAGATCCAATGGGTGAACTCATTCACTATCCATGATAATTTTGAATAGTTAGTATAACTCCCCATTCATATAATTATTTAACTTGAAGATTAACCCAGCATTCTAGACTTTTTAACTTCTAATCCTTCTCCTTATAGAGGCCTACCATCAAACTCTTTTCTCCTCTTGGTTCTTCTGATTACCTTATCATCTTTGTATCTTGTTCCTGTCTTTGTAAGTCTTCTGCAAGAATGATCCCTTTCTCAGCCAGGAGATTTAAGAATATTTTCTTGATATTTTGTTATGTGGTTGGCAGATGTGTGATTCTACTACTATTATCATTCTTAGAATGAATACAGGTTTTCTCAATATATATATATATATATATATATATATATATATATATATATATATATATATATATATATATATATATATATATATATATATATATATATATATATATATATATATATATATATATATATATGGGATGGAGCAATACAAAATTTTTACCATACTATAAAATAAAAATATAAACTATACCGAATATAATATATATATATATATAAAAAAAAAAATATATATATATATATATATATATATATATATATATATATATTATTATATTATATATATATATATATATATTATATATATATATATATATTATATATATATATATATATATATATATATATATATATATAATATATATAATATATATATATATATATATATATATATATATATATATATATATATATATATATATATATATATATATATATATATATATATATATATATATATAATATATATACTTTTTAAGAACACTTCTCACTTTTTTTTTTTTTTTTTTTTTTTTTTACAGATCGCCATCCATCACGGGCAGAGCTCTTTTCAAGGAGGGGGCACACACAAAATGAGAAAACTCAGTTTAAACACACCTAACGCACAACCCTTAGGTGGGCGCAGACGAAACCCTTGAAGAGTGGAAGATTAAATACAAGAGAAAAAAAGTGGCTGGAAAGGAGGAGGCACCACAATGGGCTAGCCTGGGTTTCCTACATCCACACAAAATTTGTGCGAAAGCAGGGCACCTCTTGTGCATTGAGGATGACGCAATGGTGGAGGAATGCGAGAGGCCAATTCCCTCGAGCACCTGCCATTGTAGTACCTATAGAAAAGAGGTAGTGCGCCAATGTCACGTTGAAGAGATAGATGATCAAGAGAGTTTAAAAGTAGGGGATAGTTTATTAATCTTTCTAGCTTTTGACTCAGCCCTATCAAGAAGAGAGGAGGAGCCAGAGCCCCCCATATGTGAGAACAGTACTCCATAAAAGGGCGAAGAAGATCCTTATATATTTGGAGTAACTGCCCAGAAGAAAAAAATTCTTGCAATCTGAACAGAACTACCCAGCTTCTTAGAAGCCGCTTTAGCAACCATTGTGATATGTGGTTTCCGAGACAGTTTGTTGCTTATGCTTAGACCAAGAATGTTAATGTTATTTACATGTGAAATGGGAAGAGCCATCAAAGAGTAGGAAAGTTAGGTGGTGTTTTTGAGAGGGACATGAGAAGTTAGTTTTAAAAAGTTGAATTTCACAAGGTTGCTATGACCCCATTTGGAAAATCCCATCCAGATCTGCAAGAATAGAATTGGAAAGTTGAATACGAGAAGCAACTCTAGAAGCAAAAGAGGGAGCATATTTGAAATGAATAGAAGAATGCAGAGTTGAGTCATCAGCATAAGTGTGAACAGAGAAGTGCAGTTGAGGAGATCGTTAATGAAAAGTAAGAATAGAGTTGGAGATAAAACAGAACCCTGAGGAACACCACAGTTGACAGAAAAGGATGAAGAGGTCGCTCCATCCACAAGTGTCGAAATGGAACGATCTGAGAGAAAACTATTCAAGAGTAAGCAAAAGGAAGGAGGAAACCCAAAGGAAGTGAGCCTGGAGAGCAGCGATGCATGCCATACCCGGTCAAAAGCCTTGGATATGTCAAGCGCCACCACACAAGACTCCCCGAAGTCCCTAAGGGCAGAAGACCATAGATCAGTAAGATAGGAGAGTATGTCACCACTTGACCTCGAGCATCGAAAGCCATACTGGTTATCTGAGAGAAGAGAATGAGACTCCAAATGATCCAGGAAATGAGAGTTGAGGAGAGTTTCAAAAATTTTAGACAGAACACAAGTGAGAGCTATAGGTTGATAGTTAGAAGGGTCAGAGCGACTACCTTTTTTTGGGGGGGATCGGCTGAACAAATGCACGCTTCCAGCATGGAGGAAAAGTATTAGTATTAAGGCATAGAGAGTAGAGCTGAATGAGGACAGGTGCTAACTCGGAAGCACACTCCCTCAGAACACGAGGGAGAATGCCATCCGGACCACTGGCCTTCCTGACATTCATAGATTTCAGGATCCCATGCACCCAATCATGAGTAATTACAGGTAAAGACATGGGACACATGAGAGGAGAAGGAATAGGAGGAGGGATGCCAGAATTGAGCAGTGTGGAATTAGATGAAAAAAGGGGGCCAAAGAGATTAGCCTTTTCAGAGGGAGTATTAGTTACAGAACCATCAGAGCGAATTAGAGGAGGAAAGGCAGATTTACAAAAGTTGTTAGAGATATTTTTGACAAGAGGCCAGAAATTTTTATCAGTAGAAGAGCCATTAAGCTCAGCGCACTTCCTTTTTATGAAAGTACGCTTAGTCTGTCGAAGAACATCCCTGCAATGATTCCGAGCTGAATGAAAATTATCAAGAATGATAGGAGAAGGAAAGTTTTTCCATTCACGATAAGCATTGTCTCTCTCCCGAAGGGCAAGAGAACAATTGCCATCGAACCATGGATTTTGAGGATAAAAAGATTTAGTTGTAGATTGAATGAATCTGCCCATCCCATCAAGGATTACGGCCCCTACCTTTTCAGCAGAGACAGAACCGTCCCCCGAGATAAAGCAAGATTTACTCCAATGATAGTTAGCAAAGAAGCGGCGCATTGCCCCCAAATTAGCCTGATTAAAGTGCCAGAAAGTACGTTCAGGGCATGGTGGAGCTGTTGGAGAGAAAGTATTATAACTAAGAGCTATAAGATTATGGTCAGAGTTACCAATAGGAGGGAAAATGGTGTATTTATATCTAGAAGGAGTAATGGTGAAGCATAAATCAAGTGTATTCAAAAATTGGTTAGGATGATCTGGAATGTGTGTGGGTTCCCTCATCAACTGCTCCAAATCATTAAGAATGCTGAATGATTTGGCCTCCCTCCCACCTGTATCAGTATGAGAGGAACCCAACCACTCAGTGTGGTGTATGTTGAAATCCCCTAAATAGTAAAAGTAGTAACAGTCTTGTGAGAAGTAGTAAGATATTGAAAAAAAAAAAAAAAAAAAAAACTGGAAAATCTGTTCCATTAGGGGAGCAGTAGCAGAAACACAAGATAATTGTAGTAGTAGGAAGACAGATTTTAAGCCATAAAACATCGAAATTAGGAGATTCTAGATTTACGAGACGAGCCACAGGAGTGTTGATGTTAATAATATAGGCACAGACTCCACCATTTAGACGGAAATTGTGAAAAAAGTTGAAGTTAGAGACATTAAGATTGCTAGAGAAAGAATCCCTGTCCATCTGGGTCTCAGACAGAAGCCAAAGGTTAGGACGAGAAGTAGTGAGGTGCTGTTCAACTGACTTGAGATTAGATCTAAGGCCACGAACGTTAGCAAAGGTAATAGAAAGGTCCTGGCTACGCCCAACCTCACGACCACTCAAATTAGGCATTTAAAAAAACAAAAAAAAAAAAACGCACGCTCGCGCGCACACACACACACATACTCACACGCACGTACATGAACTCACTCACGCAAGCACTTACGCAAGCACTTACGCAAGCACTCAAGCGCACACGCTAGCACTGAATACAGTAAACTAATTAAAATAATTATTGTTAAAATTATTAAAACTATTAAAATCAATTTTGAAAATATTAAAGCTATAATTATTAAAACAAATTATGAAGTAAATTTATACTACAGAAATTCACTTAATAGATCGAAGAAAGTAAATAGTAAGTTTAAAACGGTAAAAGTTTATTTAGGTTAAAACCATAATTATCTTGAATTTGTTGAACTTCACTGTCAATAAAAATATCCTATAATTAATTAAAAACACTAAAAGATTAAAACACTGAACACTAAAGAAAAATTAAAGAAAAACACACATTTAGAACTAAAAAAAAAAACACAAACACACACACACTAGCAATAGAGAACTATCAGACACAACCTTTCACTAAGAGAGCTAAACTAAATAAGCTTTTGACTCTAACAATTTAATAATGGGAACCACTATATAAAACAATAAAAGATAAACCACTAAGACATTTTAAAGAATTAAAATGGAAATAAATAGAAATAGTCTATACTATAACATGGGCATAACGTTTTGAAGTTATTAAACTTCCTTATTCAAACGCCTCTAGAAGGTAAATTACAATAAAAAGGCTACAAGCCAGTGAACTAAAGAACAAAGAGGCAAGGGCAAAAATTTAAAAAAAAAAAAATGAGCAAAAACACATATATTCATCGTGAGCCAAGCCTATCAATGATATCTAAAAAAATTCTTTATAAAAGCAAATGTAAAACTGTCAAACTCAAAAAATCCCAGATAAATTAAAATTATCTTTATATTTTATTAAAAAACTCTTTCAATCTGTTGATATTCTTTGATTTAGACAAAGATATAAAAGAGACCCTATTCAAAGCTAAGGAGTGATGCTTCGTAATATGGTTGAACAAGGAATTGCTAACATTGAGGCATCTAACATCCCCTTGATGTTGAGAAATACAAAAAGGGAATGACCACAAAGTTTCCCAAAAATACTGTTGCAAGTATTGCAGGGAACCTTGTAAACACCGCCTATTTGTTCAATATTGGTGGTGGTATTAAAAATTAAAGAGGAAAAAAGTGTATCCATAAAGATATTCATAAATATTTCTCACAGTAAACCTAAGTTCCAACAAGGATCTGTCGTATGGGACCACAAGTCTGTTGTGAAGCAATTGGCGTGGTTGAGGAATATCAATATTATAAAAACGGAAACGAGCCTTGCGATGCCGTTTGTGTATATAGCCATTGGTATATCCAAGGCTGAGATATTGTTGGTAAATATATATTAATTCACTACATTTCAATGTCACCTCATCGAATACAGGGGCCGTTCTTGTGGAAGTCTTGGAGACAGTACAAGATATGGAGATAGAAGGTGATCGGATGAATCCAGAGGAGGAAAGAGTTTAACAGAATTAGAAGGATAAGAAGTAAGAAAAAAATCAAGTATATTGGGTTCATCACCAAGCCAGTCAAGGATATACGGGTAGGGAAATGCACCAACTGCTCATGGTTGTGTTCTGGATAGAAAATTGGAAGGTGAGTTCACCAGCTTTGTCGTGAGAACTAGATGAAAGCCATTGGCAGTTGTGAACATTGAAATCACCTAAAATGATGATTTCGGAGAAAGGAGAAGAAAAAAAATGTTTTATTTTGGAGTTAAGATGGTTGAAGAATTTTGGATAGTCTGTAGAGTTAGGAGATAAGTAGACAGAACAGATGAATTTAGTTGTACAGTTGCAAGAAAGTTTAAGCCATAAAGTAGAAAATTCAGTAACTCCAAATTAGAGACATGAGAGCAGACAACATTGTTGTGCACATATGCTCAGCATCCGCCTTTGGCTGAAAATTTAAGATACAGTAGGAGGAAACAGAGTAGGGTTTGCTGTCAGCGCGCTCAAGCACCTGAGTTTTAGTTAAGAACAAGAGATGAGATCTAGAAGAAGAGAGGTGATGTTCGAAAAAGTGTAAATTAAAAAAAAAGAGACTGCCAATGTTGCAGAAGACCTTGCACCAGAGCAAGTCGATATATATATATATATATATATATATATATATATATATATATATATATATATATATATATATATATATATATATATATATATATATATATATATATATATATATATATATATATATATATAGTGTTCAAATAGGGAGATATTAATTAGTTAGCACAACCATAATGACTTGCATTTCTTTTATCATTTTTGCCCAATTTATGTAGATAACAATATAATGGAATTAATAAAAAAAATTGTGAATGAGATGGACTTAACATATTGGACCATTGTCATTACTTGATATTTAGGAAATTTATATATTTATTTCATTATATTACATACAGAATATAATTAGGTTGTGTTTTATGATCTTTTTGTTTTATGTTTGATCCTTATTTTAAATTACCGATGACAAAATGTTTTTCTGTAGTATTTTATTCTTAACCATTTGATGTCTGATAATTTTATAAAAAATTTTAAAATATTTCAGTTGAAAACTGAACCTACTGATGAAAAGGAAAAAGAAGAAAATATCACATTCAGTGTTCTTAATGATGATGATCCTTTTATAAATTCTACTACATTTCAAAATGTTAGGTACAGTATTGAAATTTTATATATATATATTATATATATATATATATATATATATATTATATATATATATATATATATATATATATATATATATATATATATATATATATATATATAATATATATATATATATACCGTATATATATAGCGACAGGCCTAGCAAGCCGGCTATATAAAAAAGAAACTGCTCAAGTTACCAAGGCTACACCTCGGACGAGTGAAAATCTAAAATTGACAACATCGGCGTGATAATGAATGGACTACGGAGCCTGGAGGTGTAGCACCCGACAGGCATCAGCCTACCAGATTGGACGGTGATGATGATGATATATATGATATATATATATATATATATATATATATATATATATATATATATATAATATATATATATATATATATATATATATATATATATATATATATATATATAGGCGACGGGTGAATTTGCCGGGTTTCCTAAAATTTGAAAGAGTCAAAAGCACTGAAATTTAGTTAGAAATTTAGATATAAGGTTTATTTAATGTAAGTAGGAACGACCGGGGCCCCGGCCCGGCCACCCGGCCCCCTGCTAAAAATCAGGGAAACCGGGTTGCCGGCCGGGTTAAAATGGAAATTATATTAAGGGACAAAAAAAAAAAAAAATTTTTTTTTTCAATTTTCAGTCGAAATTTTCAGTGTATATATTTTTCTCTTTTTCTAGTGTTTTCCTAAGTCTATAACTATTATTTTTATTATTTTTTTTTGAAATTTGACCCTTTTCAAATGAATGGCGGGCCAAACCACTTTTCGGAATGAACTGAAATTTGTATGTATATTTAGAATTCTATTGGCAATAAAAACTTGTAACAGACTTTTGTTCAAGAGTACAGGAAAAACATTTTAACCCAAAACGAACAATATAAAAAATTTTTTTTTCGTAATCAAAAATAAACAAAGATAAACTAAGTAAATTATTTTGGTGGTTATAGAGAGAGTGGTAAGTACGAATTATTTGCTGCCTATTGTTGGGAGATATA
The DNA here is from genome assembly GCA_009176605.1 of Armadillidium nasatum. Lineage (NCBI taxonomy): Eukaryota > Metazoa > Arthropoda > Malacostraca > Isopoda > Armadillidiidae > Armadillidium > Armadillidium nasatum. The sequence continues at coordinate 61,642 of SEYY01013110.1, forward strand.
GCATTGGCGCAATTTTTTGAAAATTTTATAAATTCCAAATGTCGGCTAGGTTTCGAGAAACAATAGAATTGAAGAATAGATTTTCTTACTATAATATATATTTAAATATATTAAATATATATATATAATAATATATATATATTATATATATTATCATTTTTTTATATATATATATATTAATATATTTATATTATATATATATATATATATATTTTTTTTTTTTGTTTCCTCTGGTGGGCAAAGGCCGAGGCCCACCAAATTCCACCAGAATTTGGACATTATGAATCTGGTCGCTAATGCCGACGTGACCCGACACACGGCCCTTAAAATGTGCAAGTCAAGGAAGTTGGGAAAACAGATAAGGAGTGTGTTCCAGACTTTACCAGTAGATACAAAAAATTGGCATAATTTAATTTGGTAGAAGTTGGACAGAGAAAATGAGACTGTGTAGAAAGTGTCGCACGAGCCTTCTCAATGGAGGAGGTATGCGACGTGAGAGTTCAGAAGAACAGTGTCCGTTGTTGTAGTATAGTATACGCAACAATTCGACGGGAAGAAAGAGATTGGAGAGAAAAAATAATGAGCGGAACATTTGAGAAGAAGAAAAACCCTAGAATTTATCTTTTCAAGGAGAAACCAAAACATATATTTGAGGCGTACTCCATACAAGATCGAACAACACCCCTATAAGAGCAAACAACTGGGATGGCGTAAAAAAACCACGAAGGCGCCTCAGAACACCCAACCTCTTAACTTGTTTAGAAAAATAATGTGATCTTTCCAAAAAAGAAACACCTAGATATTGAGGACAGATGAAGTTTGAGTTGAGTGTTTTCGAAATGGAGGAATTGAGTTTTTGAGGCTTTGAAAACGATTATTTTTCTCCCAATTTGAAATACGAGAAGATCTGAGTCAGTTGCTCCAAGGCAAACTCTGTGTCTATCAACTGCTGTTGGAGGGACGTCTTTCAAATTGAAAGAATAATATGTGGTCATTGGCATAGGGGTAATAGAGAGAAGGTCATTATTAAAATTAAAAAAGAGTGGAGATAAACAATCCTGAGAACCCACTATTATAGATTAAGAAGAACGTGGCGTTCAATGTGCTATAGACGCGGAAGGAAATTAGAGAAAGGTCACAGAGAAGGATAGATTCGAAGAGGAGTTGGAATCAAAGCTTTGTGCCAGACTTATATCGAAGGATTCGATATGTCTAGGCCACAGCGAAAGATCACCAAACCCTGAAGCGCTGAGGATCAAGATCAGAAGAGGGAAAGAAGATCACATAGAACGTTCTTTACGAAAGCCATACTTGCGATCAGAGATAAGATTAGAAAATTAAGTGTTTCCAAATTTCCTGTTAAGAATTTTTTCCGAGAAATCATATAATCATTATTTAGTGAGTTTTGACTATTCTACGCCTTTCATATAATTAACTAACCTCATTAAATTAGATTAATTTTTTTGAAGAAAAAGTTAGTGCTTTGATCTTTACAAATTTAGCAACCCCGGCCAGAAACCCGCCCCGGCCCCGGTCGTCCTATTATTATATTATATATATATATTATATATATATATATATATATATATATATATATATATATATATATATATATATATATATATATATATATATATATATATATATATATATAATATTTGAAAACCATAAAATAAATTTAAATAAAATTGACAATATTTATATAAAAAGAATATTCTCTCTGAGATATGAATTTTATTCACATAGCTATGAAGGTGTTTATTTTTTAAATAAATGAGCTTTTAAAAGTTTTGAACATAAAGTAAATAATGCAGCCTCACTAGTTGTGGCTGCTTATTATTTAGTAAATAGTAACTATTTGAATTGTCTCTAAAAGATGAATTTCACAATCTGACTCGTTCAAGTTAGACTCCAAAATCAATAATAATCTAAAATAATGCAACAACTTATAACTAATATAATTGTAACAATAACTGTAATAAACGACAATAATTATAATAAATAAAAGAATACTTATCAGTAAAATAGCATTAAATAATACTCATTAAATAATAAAATTTCTCAAATTGTTGATAAATTGATATGAAATATAATTTTATGCAGTAAAATTTAGAGTTCTTTTACCTTGTGTGGAATTTTCAAGTCTTGTTAAATATTTTTAATATGTTCAGTGATGACCAATTTCAGCAATTTATTATAAAAAGTGTTATTAAATTTAGATATAACAAGCTTGCTTCAGTGCAATATAATTAATACTGTCAATAGACGAAAAATATCTCTCTTTAAAACAAAATAGTCATATCAAATCATAAATACAATTATAAACTGGTAGTTTTTGGTACCTTAAAATAAAAAATACAATATTTTCTAAACACCACTATCCCTTGCTGTGTGTAAGGAGGGATTCACCTGTACTCGCGTAATTTTTCTTGTGATCATCTGTCAGTATTTTCAACACCTTAAACTTACCATAATCACTTCAAAAGGAATAATTGTTAATTCAGGATATTGTTCATAAACAATATTAATTGTTAAAGGTATATGAGCACAAATTTTTTTCTTAAAATATTTGAAAGAGGTAACCCATGCCTTTTACTCCTTTTTATTGAAGTCACTTCCACCTTTAAATTAAAAAAAAAAATTTCCATCAAATTTGCTGTCATTATGACCTTGCCACAACAGAAACAGTTGCTGATGGATTCCAGTTGCAATTTCTCTTTGCAGTATTAGGGTTTAAAACTGCAATTTTAAACACATTACATTCACAACAGTGCTGCGAATGAGACCAGGAAAACCCCGTCAAATATCATTCAAATGAGGAAGGTGGTCAACTATAAAAAAATTATTTTAATTTCTATTGGCTTTGTACCTAAATATGCTTTGACATACAAATAGTATAATTATTTTTAAATAGTTGAAATATTTAAAGTTCTTTAATATATATACTGTGTATCTTTTAGGTAAAATTATTTCCAACCATTTTAAATAGTGATTTAAATTGTAATTGTTTATCAGTTTAAATGATTTAAATTGTAATTATTACTGGTGTTGATTTACTGTCTCAGACCCAGATTCGGGGACTCTGTTTCTCTTCCATGTTTACTTACATACATTCATAAATTTAATGTGCACAAAACTGACAAGGGCAGTGGCATGTGCAACTAACTTGATTTGTAAAACAATCCTATACTACTATACATCAGGTGTATATTATGAAAAGACATCAAATCAAGTAATTTTTCTAAGAAAATTAACATGTAAATTATTCAGAAAAGGTTAAAGAAGGTTATTGACTACAAATGACTTAAATTAGAATTTGGATTTGGACTTGAACCCAAATTTGACATAAAATTTGGATTCAAACTAATTCAACATAAAATCTGGACTTGAATCCAGTTCTTAAAGCTGGACTTGTTCTATCGCTGATAATATATATATATATATATATATATATATATATATATATATATATATATATATATATATATATATATATATATATATATATATATATATATATATATATATATATATATATATATATATATATATATATATATATAATAGAGAGAGTGGCGATAGAAATTTACACAGTGGTCCGCATATACAAAAATCAATTGCCTCCAAAATTGAATACGTTAATGGTACTCAAGTTGTATATTTGAACAGCAAAAATGAACAGAATAGACATGAATCTGAGGGTAAGTATTTTCTTTTTAATTTTGTTCATTTCTCTGTTAAGGTAATTCTTGCTTCAAGATTGTTATTACCCAGCATGAGTGTTTACTCTTTATTCCACTCTACATTTAAAACATGGTAGATCTTAGAAAAGTTAATTTGGAATTTTAGGTTGCCACATAATTCTCTTCCTTTTTCGATTTGAATGTCGTTAATAGACTACGTTAGAACATAAAAACTAATTCAATTCTTTTAAAACGATAAAAATCTTTAGTAGGGAATTTACGCTTCCTGCACTTCTTTGTATTTTTTATCAGTTTCAGATCTTTGTTTCTTATATATATATATATATATATATATATATATATATATTATATATATATATATATATATATATATATATATATATATATATATATATATATATATATATATATATATATATATATATATATATATATATATATATATATATATATATATATATATTCATACTGATTAAATTTATACAAGACTATATTTAAGTAAACAATAACTTATATTCTTCTTATTCTTGTAGTTAATTGTTTTATCCTCTGAATTTTATTTTATTCAATGGATACTAGTTTTAACTACAATAATGAAAGAGCAAGAACTATGTTCATCAAATATTACATCATCAACAAACAACTATAAATAAATGTACACTCATCTACAATATATTTATCCATCAACTGCTTAAAAGAATGAACAATATTTACTTTATACTACTTTATTTCTCTTTTAATATTAGTAATCAAACAGAAAAAGATTAATACAATAAATTGTATGATTAGGTCAAAGGCCTGAAGACCTGAGAAACTCATTATTCCTCTCCAAACCTATAAAAGAAAATGAAACGAGGACAATTATTAGCACACGCTCACTTACACTTAGTAAAACGAAGTACACACTAACCAAATCTCAGAGAGTTATATAATGGCATTGAAAAATGGAATGATCTTCCAAAAACATTGAGGAATTAGCAACACTTCCCACATTTCGCAAGCGTGTCAAAAATCACTTTGCTATCAAAATACTAAAATACTCGACCTAACCACTTAGTTTCACACCTACTCAAAATCACAAATTTTGTTATCACTATTGTAGTAACAATTTTTAGTATCATTACGGTTCCTATTATTATAAATATTGTCATTATTATTTTCGAAAATTATTGAAATTATTATTTTTATTATTACTCAGTATTATTATCATTATGATTATTGTTATTTATTATTACTATTATTATTATTATTTTATTATTATTATTATTATTATTATTATTATTATTATTATTATTATTATTATTATTATCGCTGTAATAATTATTAGCTTACATTCATCTAAGTACTAAGATCCTTATGGTAATTTTCTATTTTTTATTTATTTATTTTTTTTTATTATTATTATTATAGATTATGTTAAGATTACGACCATAATGTATTATAAAATTAATTATTATAAAGTTTATAATATTGAAAATTTGGAATATTATTTATATAATGTATGCTATTATGTATAATTTTAATTTGCTCAAAGAACGAATTCGTCTCCCCAGAAGCCCATTTCACTTTAGTATCAAAACATGTAAAGTACACGATATTTGTATATGTAAATTTGTAACTGAAAGATAACTAAAGATTAAAGATTAAATGTAATTCCTAACAAAAAATCTAACCATTTATCATAAGATAACATTATCTATGCTCACATAAATAATTATTTGCTTTGTATGTGAAAACATGAACAGACATACAAAATTCTAGTATTTAAATTTAGAGCTCATAAGTTAGTGATGCAAAAACTAATCTTTTGTCCAGTTTCTGAGGTAATATATATATATATATATATATATATATATATATATATATATATATATATATATATATATATATATATATATATATATATATATATATATATATATATATATATATATATATATATATATATATATATATATATATATATATATATATATATATATATATATATATATATATATATATATATATATATACAGAAACACTTGAGAAGATTGTTAAAAATGTTACAAATATGTTTAAAAGTGACCTTGAGAGGTTTTTGAAGAAGAACCCAACAGTAACAAAGTTTATTGAAAACAACGGAGAGTTTTGTTCGGGTGTTGCCGGCATGGCAAGACTTACGCGAATGCTCGTCGGGAACATGGCTCAACATTATTTGATAGGTAAAGAATCAATTTAACTTTTTGTCTAGACCTATCTTTGTATTTTGAAAATAATAATTTATTATTATTATTATTAAAAGTGAAAAGGTTCCTATGAAGATTGCCTTTTCTTTAATTTTTTAGTCAATTGCTAAAAATTGCAATGTGCAAATGTTGTTTGTGTGTGAATGTTAAATATTTGATAAATTGATAAATTCTGTTAAATTATAATTTAACAGAATTTTTCAATTTTTTTAAAAATCTTTATTTTTATACCTTATTTTATTTATTTTATTTTTATACTTGTTTTGTTACAGAGTAAGAGACCATGAGGGGCACTCATGCTAAAAAAGAAATGGAAAAAAAAATCTTTTCCTTTGGTTAATTTTGTGTGTAAATGTTACTAAAGTTTTATCAAGTCAAATACGAAACATGGATCATTACTATTATGATTGATCCCATTCGACTTTTCTTAACAGTTTAAATTAGGAACAATATCTTATTCAAAGTTTATCTTCCCCATGTATTTTTAGGCTAAAACTGTTTGTTCCAATTATAAGGAGTCTTATAAAGACTTCAACAAGATATCATATATTTGTGGAATGTCATCAACAAAAACGTTTGTACTTCATGCTTTCCTTTACTTATTTTTTCTTCTGTTGAGAAATCGAATGACTGACCATCACATTCTTTTTGAATTTATCCACTTCTCATCTAACTCAGTTTTTCATTATAAGAGTAGAATCCACAGTTGAATCTACAAAATATTAATAAGCTCACCAATTGTGTTAGCTACAATTTCTTTCAAATGCAATTTAAAATTGCAGTACAAATCATTAAAGAAATAATAATAATAAACTAGGTAAATCTGTGTTATAATCCCAGAACCTATAGACAAAGGAAACCACAAATATAATTTCTTTTCATTTCTTTAGAATACTTGCTGCACGTTAATAGTGTGATGTCAACTCTGTTCACGTGTGAATAGGAGAAGAATGAATTTTTCCTGTACCAAACTCAAATCTCTTAAGAGGTTAGTACAGACGCAAAGTTTGTAATGGAGACTAAATTCAATAGGAAATATTAGAATATGAAAGATCATCCTGCAGAACAGAGGTCTATAAAGGAAGAGATGCTCCAAAGAACAAGCCTGAAACTGCCAATCTCTACACAAAACCCATGTGAAGACTGCACCTCTTGTGCTGCGAGAGTATAATGATTGATGAATTACGAGTGGTCATGTTACTGGAGCACTTGTCATTAAAGTACCTAGGAAATGAGCTACAAGCAAGAGACAAGGTTAAAGATAGACGCAAAAGTTACAAAGATGAAAATTTGCAATTAGAATACGCCCGTCGCATACCTCTTCCATTGAGAAGGGCTCGTGCGACACGCCTTTCTACACACTCATCACTTCTCTGTCCAGCTCTCTGACCCCAGTCTTAGCCGATGTGCTCACTCTTTCATGTTTTCTACTGGTAAAATTTGGAACACACTCCCTTTATCTATTTTTCCAACTTGCATACTTTCAAACTCCGTTTATTGGGACGTGTTGACCATTAACTGAACTCTGATTTGATATTCTCCCAACTCTGGTGAAAATTGGCAGGCCTTTTCTTTTGACCACCAAAGGAGACAAAAAAAAAAAGCTATTAATAGCTTATAAGTTCTATTGCCCAGGACTTGGATTAATCGAAAAGACGGGTGAAACTAAAGTCAACACTCAACTACACAGATGAGAACAATACTCAAAGCAAGGGAAAATGAGACTTTTGGATCATTTTCATAACTGCGAGTAAAAGAAAATCACTCAACCTGGAATTTAATTTATATAATCTGAAGTAACAACTATTATCATGGTTTCCACAACAACTTTTTTTTTTTTTGTGTGTTTTGACAAAGTATATTTATTTTGATCACATGTAAGAATATAAAACTGTTGAGATTGGAAAGTTGAGAGGAAGATATATAGAAATCGAGTTTTAAAAGAATTTGAGAATTTAAATTGAGGCAAAACCTTCGAGAAGCCATTTCCGTCTTTAATAAAAAAAAGAAAAAATATATATATATATATATATATATATATATATATATATATATATATATATATATATATATATATATATATATATATATATATATATATATATATATATATATATATATATATATATATATATATATATATATATATATTATTATTTTTATTACAGAATACACAGTAGAGTCATGTAAAAATAAAACTACACCCAGTTGTTCGAGTATGTTTGCTAATAAATTAGATGGTATTGAAAAAAAACTAGAACAGTCTGGTAAGTTTATTATAAATTTATTTTCACTAATGAAGACACGATTTTAATAAAATTCAAAACAGAAACTATTTAAGAATGATGATAAATTTTCTAAGAATCAGTTTTGATAAACTCCATCAAATAACTTATTGTTTTCTTATTTTTAGTTAAAGAAATGAAA
>SEYY01013110.1:75000-90000 GCA_009176605.1 Armadillidium nasatum
GCCTCAACTCTCATATTTGCTTCAATTAAGTATACGAATCAAGCACAAAAAGTGGAGAAAAGTAGAAACTGATACTCTGCTCATATCATCATCCTATCCTTCACGATTACAAAGATTTAACCTACCTACAAACTCGTTCTGTTCTAGACAACTATTACCAGAGTTGGAAATTAAAACCTTCCAGTTAAGTTTTGCTACATTTTTGTAATTTTGAGGAAAAAAAAATTGGACTAATACCGCATTTAATAAATGTCCACTTTTTTTTATTATTATTCAGTATATATGTTATCATTTACCACTGCCCCATGATTTTGTGGTTCCCGAGATATGAAATTCTCATTCTTGGACAAAAACACAATTACATAAACTCTATGTCAACCATATGAAATTAAAAATATGAAGCATTTATTAATTTATAAAAGGATAACAACATTCCTTTTTATTATTATATAATGACTAAAGAGTATCCAAAATAAAATTCATTTCATAATTCTTTGTATATTTTGATGAATTTAGGCGATCTTTTAGGTCCCTGGTCGTTTTTTTTCATTTTATTTCTTATAGGACAAAATATTTATATCATGTAGTTGACCCTAAACTTGCAAGGCAATGATGAATTGTCACAAAAAAAAACAAAAAAACTCACAAATCTCCATACAGAAGTGTATCAGTTTTTTATTATTACTATTATTATTATTTTATATTTTAACAAGCTTTCACTGTTTGGAAAGATTTCTGCTTACAAAAATATTTTCCTAGCATATGAACAGAGAAGGCGTTCAAGGCTCTCAAATATAAACTGTACCAGTATAAGCAAACTTAAATTTAGTTAAAATTTTAACAAACACAAACAATCATATGGTTATTATTTGTATTTTGGCCAGAGAAAAGATCACATACTGTCAATGGGTTATGTGAATCCCATTAACTGTGAAATTACTGATATTTCAGAAGAGCCTGGAGAACTGGAAGAGGCCCTACTTGAATTTTTTTCTCAAATGTATTGAATTTCAGAACAGAAAAAAATGTAAGATATTTTTTGCATATTAAGAAATGAAAAGACTTTCAAATATGCATATAAGTGAAAAAAATTATGCTACCATTTACAAAACCTTTCAGTGAACAAGAATTTTCCATTCTTATAAACATAAACAAAGTATTAAAATAAGATGAACTCCAAAGGCAGTATCCAAACTGCTGATTTAAATAGAACTAATTTTGACGATGCATCAAAAATGGATGAGCATTATTTCTTCATAACCTGAAGTGAAAAGATGCTTTCAATAAATCCATTTTGTTTCCTATGAAGATTTTTATTAATTTTGAATATTACTCTTTTCACATTCCATGAAGTTTACTTTTATTACATTAATTTGTTTTATTATTAAAGTTTATTTATCAATTATAATACATATTTTTTGCCTTGTAAATGACTATATTCTCAATGCAAATTGGTCAATAATTAAACTATTATGAATTTGAGTTTTGTCTTCTGGAGTTTGTGGAATTTAAGAATATTTATATATCAATGATACAATCTTAAAAGCAATTAGTTTATTTTCCCTTACTTTCAAGTCTAGAGGTATTATCGTTGCACGCAAATATATTTGAGGGTAATGTCCAAGTAATGCAACTACTAATTTAGACAAAAGAAAATAAATAAAAAGAAAAACAAAATCCCAATAAAAGCCACTGGGCAGTTTAAAAAACGAAGGGTTTTTGCCAACCCTGCCAATTATCTTCATCAAAACTGTACAAGACTTTATAATGGATTGCAAAACCATCGCAGTCCAGACAAAAGCAGTAATATCACTTAGAGGAAGAGGAAGATCTTGTCCTGGCCGGTCGCCATTACAACAATAAAAGAAACATTCATATCAGCAGATCACTTCTCAAAGGAGAAATGAGTATGGGAGGGCATTATATATAGTATAGCTAGAGTTAATAAAAGTAGTGTTCAAAACAATTCATGTTTAAAGACATGAGTAAAAGGAATAATTGAAAAATATTACTAACAGTACAAATATAAAAATAATAATAATCCGTATTACAGCATCATCATTATGATTTTCAGAAAAAATTAAATATTACCAATAGATTCTTTTAACAACGGTGAATGGTTGCTATTATAACATAAATAAGGAAAACAACTACAATAACAATATTGTCAATTTCCCATTATTACTGCTGGTATAACTATTACTACGAAAAATAAAAAAATATCTCTCTTTCTGTAAAAAAAAAAAAAAAAAAAAAAAAAAAAAAAAAAAAAAAAAAAAAAATCTGCATTTTTTTCTTATTAAATTTCATAGTGTATCAAATGTAAATTAATTCTACTACTGTATGAGCGTGAGCATAATATGTCCAATATTAAAACAAAATCTAAATAAAAAGCTAAAATTTATACTACCAAATCTAATTTAATACTTATAAAATTAATTATTCTAAAAACTTACTACACATGAAAACCATAAACTAAATAAAAATTTAAAACAAAAAAAGTATTTATTTGAGTGCTGAAGTTTTAATTCATTAAAAATATTAATCATTTTATTTAAAAGACTTAATATCTAACATAAGATTAATTAAAATATTAGACACTAAACACAAAAAATAAAACAAATCCTTGCACATACAAACATCAGCATAAGAGTTTCCAATAACATGCCCTCCCTTTCCACTAGGAGGAGGAGGAATAAAAAAAAAAAAAAAAATATATATATATATATATATATATATATTATATATATATATATATTATATATATATATATATATATATATATATATATATATATATATATATATATATATATATATATATATATATACTTTAAGACAACCAGGTTTGTCTAACATATTTCCTTCGAAAAATAAATTAAATAAAAATTTAGAGAATCCAAATTTACCTCATTTTCTTCTTCTTCTTCAGAAAAATTATACGTTTCATAATCTTGATTTGGATTGAGAGGCAAACCTTCAGTCATTTCTACCATTTTTTCCAACTCTGTAATTCCATCATTATTTGGCTTGTATTTAACTCTCATCCTTTTTATTTTCTCCTCTTTCTTTTTTCTTTCTTTTTCCACTTCCAATGCTTCTGCCAACAGCTTTTGATGATCATCATAACTTGGGTTATACGAAGCCCCTACAAAGCACAAACAACTTCCTTATACCAAAATACAGAATAAATCAATGCCTTACTTACAAGACATTATTTTATAATAAATCAGTTTTCTTCAAGGGTGTCATTTTTAACAATAAACCACCATCAGTTCAAACATAATGATAAATGTCTGGAGGAGGAGGATGCGGGGTCTCGGGGGAAAAATAAACAAGTAATTAGGAAATAAAAGTTTCAAAAGAATTAAATTAAGCAAAAGTAAAATAGGAATTATAACAAAAAATTTAATAAACCTTTTTCTCTATTCACAAGAAATTTAAATGCTCAAAATAACTGAACTTTTTAAAATACATTTGCTCACTAAATTTTGCTTTCATGTACGTCATAGACAGATGTTGATGAGAAAAATTTCACATGTAAGTGACAGACAGATGCTGATGTGCAAATTTCACATGTAAGCTCATAGAAACTTGGAACAATGACATTTTACCATAGTATGTTATAAAAAAAAAAGCGGAGGTGTGCACAAATCTGAAACAAACGGAGTAGTAGAAACCAAAGTTGACATGACAATAAATCAGAACAAAGGATAATTATGTAAAAAAAAAAAAAAAAAAAAAATGTTGGTATTCTGCTAATTCGCATAATTAGCACTGAAAAATGATTAATATATTTTTTAGAAGATTTATCAAGAATGAATCTAATCCCTCTGATGAGGAGACACATAGGAAAGTACGACCAAAATAAACTAAAGAATTGTTGTGACAACATGAATAAAAGTTCAACAAATTTTGAAAGCTTAAGAAATAAATGTTACTTATTGAAGGGTTTTTTACACTTATTTTTACTTAATGACATTTTTATAAATTTAGATATTAAAAAATTAGTGATTATAGTTTCAGCATATCAAATTTTTTTTTTGTATGCTGACCCTTGTAGCTGAGTGTTTGGGCCTTTATTTTTACTGCATTGAGGTTGGGGTATTTTGACTACAAACAATTTTTGGTATATAACGGGCGAGTTCTTAAATATTTATTTTTCCCCTTGGGTTTTATATATATTTACTTTCCTATCAATAGTGATTTAGATATAAGCATAGCTTAAAGGATGTCAAAAACCCCTCAGGAAAAATAAATAAAATATATCCTTTTTTTTTTTAATTACCAATTATTTACTCAGAATTATTACCTGCTTTAGGTACAACAACTGATGGAAGTAATGAAGGCTTTTCATATCTCACTGAAGGGGTCTTAACTTTCGCTTGTTTCGTTTGAACTTTGTAAAATAAAACTGGTTCTGTCAGATATGTTTTGGAAACATCACTGAACTTGCCTGAAAATAAAAAATAAAAAAATGACTTGATGTTCCTGAAGGAAATCTTGGCATAATTCATAAATAAGGTCTATTCTCATATAACTCACTTTCTTTTAAATTTAAAAATTAAAATAGGTCCTTAAACTCTTAATTAATTAATTTTACCTTCAATAATTGGTGAAGTTTCCCACAAATTTCGATCGTAATTGGGCTTTTCTATCTTACATTTTCTTTTTAAATCTATTTTTCTTTGCTGCCTCAAACGTTTTTTCTTAATTTCTGCTGCAGGTGTTCCAGACGCCAATTTCTTTGAATATTTTATAACTCTTTTTTCTTTCTGTTTCATAGTTCCCCTTAAAAAAAAAAGGTAATAACAGGAACATTTTAAAAATCAAATATTGCAGGAATACATTTCTGTGAACTTAAAATAAGGAGATTAATTGTACCTTTTAACTGAAATAGCTTTTGCCCCAGGAAGTCCATTTATAAATTGATGACAATTTAAGGTTTTCTTCTCTTGTCTGTTAAAAAGCGGTTTCAGCCCATTATCGTTGCAAGTAAAAAGAGTTGCAGAAGGTTTACCTACACAAAAATTAATATGCTAAAATTCAAGAGATTAGATCAATCATTTGCAAACATTTCCTCCCTCTCTCCCTCACTTATAAAAAAAATTCTGCTTGCATTATATATATATATATATATATATATATATATATATATATATATATATATATATATATATATATATAATATATATATATATATATATATATATATATATATATATATTATATATTATATATATATATAGAGTTTATTTAATTTCAAATGTTATGAACGAGAGTCAAAGAAAAGCGAGTCGAATTTGAAATAATAAAATGTTAATAATAATTATTTTAAGGACTAACACAATATTGCTATCAACATTTTTGTACATATAAAATTTTAACTTTGATTTGAAAAAATTATAAATATTTTGATTTTAGAGGATCAAAAATTTCTGAATTTAATATTAATTAAATAATACTAATAATAATTAATTATTATTATTATTACTGAGTAATTTATACATTGACATTCTAGCTCACAGTGGATGCATCTATAACCGGTACGGCTAACCACACCAGGGACATTGAAAAAGTCTGGAAGATAAAATATCTTCTGAGTGGTGGGAATGTTTGTGGTTGATGAATATACATTTGTGGTTTAAATAGACCCACAGAAAAAAATCACAAGGAGTGAGGTCAGAGGACCTCAACATCGTCACACAATGAGACCAGTCGATCTGAAAACTTAAAAAATGAGGTGATCTTTGAGCTGTATGTGCTGTAGCTCCATCTTGCTGACAACACACTACGTTTCTGAAGCTCAAGATGTTCGAGTTGGTGCCCTTAAAAGGTTTGTGAGGATATGAATGTAATGGAGAGGTTCCAGTAACAGAAACACCACACATATAAGAAATAATGACCCGTGAGGCCATGATGACAACATTGGCAATAACGCTCTACACAATCACTCACTCAGAATGTAATAGTCTTTCGTATAGCTTGCCAAGATTGTCTTCAGACCAGTAGCGAAACTTTTGTTTGCTTGCTTACACAACCACTTGAGTAAAAATGACCTTCGTCATTGCACAATGCACAAGACAGAAATATTGCATCTTTCTGCATGTTGCAAAATATTCTCATAACTCCTGTAGCCTAACAAGTTGTCGCATTGCGTTCTTGCACAACCATCATTTAAAATGGATGAAGTGGGGGTCTTCAGGCAGCTTTTTTGGTGATCTTTTTTAGAAGATCACATTACTTCTCTTTCTAAACTAGTTTCTAAGAGGTTGAGTGTTCTGAGGTTACTTAGGAATTTTTTTACTTCAACCCAGTTACTTTCTCTTATATAGGTGTTGTTCACTTCTGCATGTAGCTCAACTCACATATCTGAGGTAGTTCCACTCAAACAGTTCTCCTTGAAAAGGTAGAGTCTAAGTCTTTTCATCTTATGAGCTCTTTCACTCTTACCTCTCTGCAACCTCATTCAGCCCATCAAACAGTTGTGTCACTTTCTCTATACTATCACTATTACAACGGATACTGCTCTTCTGAACTTTAGCATTGCATACCTTCTAAACTGAGAAGTGCCAAAGCAACACACCTTTCTACACAGTCTCATCCATTATATGTTCAACTCTCTGATGCCAGACACAACCGCTATGTTAAATCTTACATGTATTCTATTGGTATTGCCTGGGAAAAATCCCTTTATCTATTTTCTTAACTCTCTTTGACTTGCACATCTTCAAATGCAGTATATCGGTACATGTCGGCCTTAAATCGACCATGCTTAAGATATTCCCCAACTGGTATACCTCAGGTCTTCACCCAGAGGGGATATATATATATATATATATATATATATATATATATATATATATATATATATATATATATATATATATATATATATATATATATATATATATATATATATATATATATATATATATATATAGACCGACCGGGTCCCGACCCCAGTCCCCGCCCATTTTTACTGACCCCGGCACTGGCTAAAAATCAAGGAAAAGTCAAGGATTTGCCTGCCGGGGTTACAATGGCAAATTTTACTTAAGGGGACAGTCCTATTTCGAAATTTTTTTAAATTTTCAGCTCATTCTTTTGAAATTTTCAGTGTATATAGCTTTTTTTTTCCGGGACAAAAAAAAAAAGTAAATTTCTAGCATTTTCCTGAGTCTATAACGGTTAAATATATTTTTTTTTTTTTTTGAAATTTTACCCTTTTTCAAATGAATGGTGGGGCCAAACTACTTCAGAATAAACTGAAATTTGGACTGTATATTCAGAATTCTATGGGCTACAAAAGTTTCTAACAGACTTTTGTGCTCAGAGGTTTAGAAAAAAATCTTATAATCCAAAACCAACAACTATTGAAAAAAAATCCACCTTTTCAGACAAAAAAGCTATACAAAAAAAAAAAAACTTTTTTTTTTTTAAAAAAAAAAAAAACTACAACTATAAAATTTCTTATTTTTATGAACTTTATTTTTAAGTAAATTCAATGTAAATTAAGCTAATTCTTTTTTATTTTTATCAATAATAATAATAATAATAAAACGTTAATTTTAAAACTTCCAATGCAGTTAATTTCGATAAAGGGGAAAAATACCTATGTGGAATTATTGATACCCACATAAAATCTACAAATAATTCAAAAATAGTTAACTAAACCATAAAAGCAAGCCACTTTCTTCTTGGTTTCCAACTAAGGATACCCTGTCAGTCAATCATCATGTGTACCAATTTGCTTGTCCCGAGTTTGACTGTACGTCGATGTATATTGGTTACTGCATATCAACTTCGCTTTAAGCCCAGTAAGATCTACGAACATTTTCAAACTGAGCATGGGAAAGCAACTATACGTGATATATCCCGATCACTTAAAAGTTCTTTTCTCCTCTTGTTAAGCACAGAAATTATAAATATCTGAAGCTTACTATAATAAAAACTTCAAACCAAACATAGCAATTAAATTTAATGTACTGTCAATCAAACTAAACATAGTATGATATATTTCTTAATTTTATAATCTATAATCATAATTTTTACTTAAAAAATTCATTCATATGTAAGAATTCAAACTGATGATGCCCGAAGTTTACGGATGAAACCGGTTAGAAAATAAATATAATTATGCTTCTTACTTTCTCTGTAAGTCATTTTCAAGAATTATATTAAGAAAATTAAATTTAAATCAGAAGAAAATTTTTAGGGAATTGGAAGGGAAATGTAAAATATATATTAAAACTAAAGCTGACATTGAATTCCTAAATAATAATAATAATAATGCAATTAAGATCTAAAATGTTGTATTTATTTTAAATAATAATGAAGTCAAATCTAAGCATTATGTTAAGCAAGTTGTTTATAATATTTTTATCTTTTGTATTTTAATTGCAGTACCTACAGCCTATAGGAACTACATATAAAATGACATAAAAATTAATAAGTGAATACAAACCTTCATGATTAAGCTTGATGTCATCTTCTCCATAATCTAAACTGAATAGTTCTTCTGTAACTCGTTCTTCCAGTGGACCTCTGTGGGGAGAGAAGAAAGTATGATTTTATTCAATTTTCATTTAATATAACAATAAAATTTTGTATTTTTTTTCAGAACAGTAAATATTTTTTTAAAAATATTTTATTTCTGTATTCTTTTATAAAGAATAATGTAAGATGTAATGTCTTTTGTTTTAACTAATCTCTTGTAATCTTCTCATACAGTTCCTAAATTGCAAAACATATGACTTCCCATTTTATTTATTATAATTTTATGCAACTTCAGTAAAGATATTAACAGTTTTGCAAACCCAGGCTCATGGAGACTGTACCCAAAACATCGTTTCTAAGCTCCTTAATTCCTCACAAATTTACCTCTCACTACGCAAAAGCAAATTTTACAAAATTAAAACTTTGTACTTATAGGTAGTATACAACAAAACTGTATGGGCAAAATATCTAAATATGCAGTTGTTCACACCAGAGTAAGTCTAAAAATCCTTAAATCTCAATAGAAAATAGTTTTTTCTTAGGTTAACACAAAACTAACCTAAAATTTATAAATAACTAGTAGTTAGGAGTAGAATTGACTCTACCAGATCTTTTACTGAAGCCTTAAATAGAATTATATATTTCCAGTGCAGAAAGTATTACCGAGTTCTGAATAGATGGTATGGCAGATACCGTCATGGTTGTATCTTTTAACATTATCTGTTTAGATAACTGATCATATTTCTTTCTTTCTTTTTTTTAGTCTCTATAAAAATTTTTGCTTAGATTTCATTAATTTTACATCCAGATGCTTTGTCTTCACATCTTAACTGATGTTAAATTTTGAGTTTTCAATTTAATACACTGTCAATATTATCAAAATCAAATTTTTCACCATTTAAGGAGAATGAATAGGATTCAATCATTTGGGAAAAGGCTAGGTAAAAGAAAATATTTGAATGCAGGATAAGGAGAGACAGCTAGCAATATTTAAATTAGAAATAATATGGACCTAGAGCCTAGTAATTTTAAAACAGCCTGACTTGTTGCTGGAATTGGACAAAACATTTCCTGGCTTCACAGTCCTGATTTGGGATGTGGTGACCAAGGAGTCTTCATCATGAACCCCTCTCATTTTCAAGTAGTTGCCCCTTAATCTTATTTACAACAACATCTTTTTCCTTCACTTACTCTGACTTCCACACTTTCAAAATTGTATCAAGCTCATAATTTTATCTGAACATGGAATTTGTTCTACACAACTACGATGGGCTACATATCCAACTCTGGTGCAAAGTTAAAACCAACAAACAGCATTTTATATATATATATATATATAGGCAAAGGCCAGAGGCCTACCAATGTTCCACCAGAGTTGGGAGGAAAGTCGGAAACATGGTCAAATTAAAGGCCGACATGACCTGATACACGGCGTTTAAAGGTGCCTAAGTCATAGGAAGTTGGGAAAATAGATGAAGTAAGTGTGTTCCAGACTTTACCAGTAGAGTACATGTAAGATTGAGCATAGCGGTTAAGTCTAGGGTCAGAGAGTTGGACAGAGAAAGGATGAGACTGTGTAGAAAGACGAGTCGCACGAACCCTTCTTAATGGAGGAGGTATGCGATGAGAGAGAGTTCAGAAGAGCAGTGTCCATTGTAATAGCGATAGTATAGAGAGAGTGACGCAACATTTCGACGGGCAGAAAGAGATTGGAGAGAATTAGTGAAGAGCAGGAGAATTGATAAGGCGAAAAGCTCTAGACTCCACCTTTTCCAGGAGAGCTGTGTGTGTGGAACCACCCCAGATGTGTGACGCATACTCCATACAGGGGCGAACAACACCCCTATACAGAGCAAGCAACTGGGGTGGTGTGAAGAAATATTGAAGGCGCCTCAGAACACCCAACCTCTTAGAAGCTTGTTTAGAAAGAGAGGTAATGTGATCTTTCCAAGAAAGATCACGAGAAAAAGAAACACCGAGAATATTAAGGAGAGATGAAGGTTTGAGTTGCGTGTTTTCGAAGAAGATATCGTAGTTGTGTGGAAGATTGTGTCGAGTAGAGAGATGGAGGAATTGAGTTTTTGAGGCATTGAAAACGACAATGTTTTCTTTGCCCCAATTTGAAATGAGAGGTAGATCAGAGGTTAGTTGCTCCAAGGCCACCCTCCTTGCCTCTATTAACTGTTGCTGGGAGGGGTGTCTTTCAAAATGAAAAGAGTAATGAAGGGTGGAGTCATCAGCATAGGAGTGGATAGGAGATGAAGTAATAGAGAGAAGGTCATTAATGAAAAGCAGAAAAAGTGTTGGGGATAGGACAGATCCTTGAGGAACACCACTATTAATAGATTTATAGGATGAACGGTGGCCGTCTACAACAGCTGCTATAGAACGACCGGAAAGGAAATCAGAGAGAAGGATAGATTCCGAAAGAGGGAAGTTTGGAAATCAAAGCTTTGTGCCAGACTCTATCGAAAGCTTTCGATATGTCCAGCGCCACAGCAAAGGATTCACCGAAATGCCGAAGAGCGGAGGACCAAGAGTCAGAGAGAAGGGAAAGAAGATCACCAGTAGAGCGTTTCTTTCGAAAGCCATACTGGCGATCTGAGATAAGATTAGAAGAATTGAGATGTTTCCAAATCTTCCTGTTAAGGATAGATTCGAAAACATTAGAAAGAACGGAGGTTAAAGAAATAGGACGATAGTTAGAGGACTTGAGAGGGGTCCCCCTTCTTCGGCACAGGCTGAATGAGCGCACGTTTCCAGCAAGAAGGGAAGGTTGAAGTAGAAAGACATAGACGAAATAGTTTACCAAGGCAGGGTGCAAGCTCGGAAGCACAAGTTTTGAGAACCACAGGAGGAATACCATCAGGACCGTACGCCTTCTTAGTGTTAAGCTCAGAGAGAGCAGAAGTGACGTCTTTAGAAGAAATTACAATTTTAGGCATAAATGAGTTAGAGGGGGTTGAAGGAGTAGGAACAGCTCCGGAATCGTCTAAGGTTGAATTTAAGGCAAAAGTTTGAGCAAAGAGGAAGGCAAAACGGCAGTTGAACCGTCAGAAGATACTAGAGGAGGGAAAGAGGAAGAAGCAAAGTTAGAGTTGACATTTTTTGCAAAATGCCAGAAAGGGTGAGAGGAAGAGGAGCCAGAAAGATTATTGCATTTGCGACGGAGAAAGAGTTTTTAGTATCTCGAAGAATAGATTTTGCACGATTTCCGGGATGAAATATAAGTTGCATGAGATTCTAGGAGTTTGAAGACGAATAGTAGTCCCTGAAGGCAGCATCCCTGCGGCGGATAGCACGAGAACAAGCAGAGTTAAACCAAGGTTTATTAGGTTTAGTGGAAGGGAAAGAATATGGAATGTACATCTCCATGCCAGAGAGAATCACCTCAGTTATGCGCTCTGCACACTCCGAGGGACCCCTCCCACGGAAACAGTAATCATTCCATGGAAAATCAGAAAAGTACGACCGCGAGTCAGGCCAGTTAGTGGCACCGAAATGCTAGAAACGTCTCGCCGAGGGCAGGGGCCGTTCTTGCGGAAGACTTGAAGAGACAGGACAAGATACGGAGATAAGAAGATGATCGGATGAACCCAGAGGAGGAAAGAGTTTAACAGTATAAGGAGAAGGATTAGAAGTTAGAAAAAGGTCTAGAATGTTGGGTTCATCACCAAGACGGTCAGGGATACGGGTAGGGAGTTGCACCAACTGCTCAAGGTTGTTGTGGATAGAAAATTGGAAGGCGAGTTCACCAGCTGGATCTTGAGAGCTAGATGAAAGCCATTGGCGGTGGTGAACATTGAAATCACCTAAAATGATGATTTCGGAGAAAGGAGAAGAAGAAAGAATGTGTTCTATTTTGGAGTTAAGATAGTCGAAGAATTTTGGATAGTCTGTAGAGTTAGGAGAAAAGTAGACAGAACAAATAAATTTAGTTGTAGAGTTGCAAAAAAGTTTGAGCCATAAAGTTGAGAATTCAGAAGACTCCAAATTAGAGACACGAGAACAAACAACATCGTTGCGCACATATGCGCAACATCCGCCTTTGGCTGAAAATTGAGGATAGAGAGAGTAGGAGGAAACAGAGTAGGGTTTGCTGTCAGAGCACTCAGACACCTAATATATATATATATATATATATATATATATATATATATATATATATATATATATATATATATATATATATATATATATATATATATATATATATATATATATATATATATATATATATATATATATATATATAGAGAGAGAGAGAGAGAGAGAGAGAGAGAGAGAGAGAGAGAGAGAGAGAGAGAGAGAGAGAGAGAGAGAGAGAGAGAGAAGAGAGAGAGAGAGAGAGAGAGAGAGAGAGAGAGAGAGAGAGAGAGAGAGAGAGAGAGAGAGAGAGAGAGAGAGAGAGAGAGAGAGAGAGAGAGAGAGAGAGAGAGAGAGAGAGAGAGAGAGAGAGAGAGAGAGAGAGAGAGAGAGAGAGAGAGAGAGAGAGAGAGAGAGAGAGAGAAGAGAGAGAGACAGAGAGAGAGAGAGAGAGAGAGAGAGAGAGAGAGAGAGAGAGAGAGAGAGAGAGAGAGAGAGAGAGAGAGAGAGAGAGAGAGAGAGAGAGAGAGAGAGAGAGAGAGAGAGAGAGAGAGAGAGAGAGAGAGAGAGAGAGAGAGAGAGAGAGAGAGAGAGAGAGAGAGAGAGAGAGAGAGAGAGAGAGAGAGAGAGAGAGAGAGAGAGAGAGAGAGAGAGAGAGAGAGAGAGAGAGAGAGAGAGAGAGCCCAAACCATAAATTATTTATTTAAGAGTCAACATCATGAACTAAAATAAGGACCTTGAAAGTGTTTAATCAAATTAAGTGGGGGAAAATAAAGAAAGAATTGTTTTCCAGACTTTATCAGAAGTTTAAATGTAAGAATGAGGGCAATGGCTAAGATTAGAGGTCAGTTATTCCCGGGAAAAGTTGAAAGGAAAGACAAAAAAAGAAACAAATTCATCAAAAGGGTGCAAGGTCATAAGCTCAGATTTTAAGAACCACAAGAAGGATACCATCAGGAACAAATGCCTTCTTAGTGTTAAGCTCAGAAAGAAAGTAGAAATAAAATCTTTGGAAGAAATTACAGTACAATGTATAAATGAGATTGAGGGGGTGAAGAAGAAGAATAACTCTGGAATCATTATGAAAGAAATTAAAGACAAGGTATGGGGAAAGAGCTCAACTTAAGTGAAGGCAAAAAGGAAATTGTAATGTTGCAGATAACAAAAGTTCATTCTTTAGATCCATTAATAGTAGTGTTCCTCAGATTTCCCTCCTATTATCAACTTTTTCTACTTTTATTAATGACCTCTCTTTAACTTCATCATCTATCCACTCCAATGCCAAAGACTGCACCTTTCATAGACATTCCACTTAAATACAATTTGCTATTGCTAGGGGGACAACTGACATCTCATTTTTTTGTTCCTAAATGGGGCATTAAAAATATGGTTGCTCTCAATGCCTTAAAAACTCAGTTTCTTCATCTATCTATTCTACAAAATCTTCCGCACAACTATAACATCTCCAAAAACACACAACTAGAGTCTTCCCCTTTTCATAATATTCTTGATATTTCCTTTATTATGATCCTTCTTGGAAAGAAAACTTTCTCCAACTAAACAAGTTCCAAAAAGGTTTGTGATTCTAAAGCATCTTTGGAACATCCCACCACCCCAGTTGCTTTTCTATATAAGGACATTGTTCGTCTTTGTATGGAATATACATTGCATATGTGACTCATCAATCTAAACAGTCTTATCATTTCTCTGTCCAACTCTCTGACCCTAAACTTCACCACTATGCTCATTCTTATATGTACATTTCTGGTAAAGTCTAGAACACATTTCTTTTTTACATTCTTCCTAAGACTTAAACATTTCTAAAGGTTGTGTATGGGTTGTCAGGATTGGGGAAAAAAATTAAAAAAATTTTTTTTTTTTTTTGAAAAAGCCCACTGAGGCTGACTTTTTTTTTTTTAATTTTCATTTTTTTTTCACCTAAAAGAAAACAAAAACTGGGAGAAAATGTTTTTTTCATTTACTGCTTTAATTGTAATTGCATTTTTTTTTTTTTCAAGTTGTTCTATAATTTCATTTGATAAACTAAGAGCTATTGCTTGTTACAACAATACTCTGGGAATTGGAAGAAAATTAGCCCATGAATTGACTGGTTTCAAATGTTGAAAGCACTAGCAAAATTGCAAGTTTTGCATCAATGAAACCAGGAAGAAGATTAATTCATGAACAGGTTAAGTAGCAGGTTTTACTGCATTCCGGATAAAAGATGTTTCCAAAAATCATGTTTAATGATCAAATCCTGAACTTATACATCTCTGTCATGGAGAATCGAACATTGAAAGCCAGTAATTCACCACTAAGGTTTTGTAAATTTTAATTCAATACCATGGTTTTGTAAATTTGTTGTAATTTACTAGCTTCCTACAATATTCAGTCTCAATTGAAAGAGTATTTTCTA
>SEYY01013110.1:92500-96596 GCA_009176605.1 Armadillidium nasatum
TATTATATATATATATATATATATATATATATATATATATATATATATATATATATATATATATATATATAATAATATTACTTACCCATGCCTCTCCTCTCTTCTCTTTTCTTCCAAATGGTCTTCTATATCATCTATATTTATTTTCTTTCTCCAAGCTTTTTTTTTATTTTTATTAAATCTTTTCTTTTTCTTTGGAGCTACTTCAGTTATAACCTTCATATTTTAAATTGAAATCTGAAAGTAGCAGAGAAATGAAGAATGTCTTATTTAATTATATTTTTTTTAATTAACATTTGAAAATTTAAATCTTATTCAAATTTTTTCAACAAAATTTGAAAATTTAAATCTTAACTTTTTATGATATTCCAATTTCCACCAGAGTTAACTAATACAATTTTAAAAATATATATAAATAAAACCATAAGAAAAACAGAGAAAGTAAAACCATAGAAGGACCTATCAAGACTGTCCTAGTCAAACTAAAGTAGATACCATACAACACATAGGTGATGAGTCAGTAAAATCTGCAGACCCTCAACTCAATTCGTTTCAAAAAATTTCTTGGCAACAATTAAAAGAGAAATTTAAACATTTAATTTTACAGTAATAATATGGGATAAGTTAATAATAATCAAAGAAAAATATTTTCTAATAAAAATAATATGATAATTTCTAGGGACAGGCCGGATAGTAAATTTGCTAGATAACCAGATACAGGATATCTGGCAATTTTCAAAAACCGGATATCAGATATTCAGTTTTTACTATCCTGTCAGATATCCAGCTAATATATTGTAGAAATTTGCAAATAGGGCACTCAACCCTATACTTACAATCAGAACTCCCTTTCAGTTCCCTTTTGTTTTATGGGAGCTAAATATCAGTTATTATTTAGTTATGACTTGGATGTATGTTTGACAGATTATAAATCGTTTTTTTCTTTTCTTTGCAGATAGTAATTAATTTATAAAACCTTTTTAACACATGGATTATTATAAATATCCAGCAGAGGAAGAATCCATTTAGACTTTCAATTTCATCTCCCTTGCAAGGGTAAGTTTACTACTACATATCCTTACATTAATAGGGGGGTTAGAGATTTGAACATAATTTTTGGAAAGGGTTAATGTTTAGATTCATTTAACTTAATAACTATACCCTTTTAGGTACGAATTTCGGAGTCAGTTACAAATTGGGAACTCTTATTGGATAGGATTTGACTGGTGTCAATGCCGGATGAGTAGTGTGAGATTCCATAGCCCAAAATTATTTTTACTAAATTGCAATTGAGCAGGCAAGAGAACCAAACGAGCTCCTCTGGCAAATCACTAGTTAAGTACATATACCACTTGTTCATAAATAACTTGTATGTCACGTAATTAAGCACCTACACAAATATTCATATTTGTGTATGTGATATCATTCTCATTAATCCATATTTTCATATATTGTAGAAGTTTATTGAATAAATCATATACAAATATTTATATTTGTGTATGAGATAGATTTTGTAAAATTAAGCACTACACAGATATTTATATCTGTGTATGCAATTAGCTTTAGTGAATAAGTATTCATTAGTTGCACCATACATAAGTAATCATATTTGTGTATGAAGTTGCAATTATTGAATAAATCATATACAAATATTTATATTTGTATATGAGATAAATTTTGTAAAATTAAGCACTACACAGATATTTATATCTGTGTATGCATTAGCTTTTACGAATAAGTATTCATTAGTTGCACCATACATAAATAATCATATTTGTGTATGAAGTTGCAATTATTGAATAAATCATATACAAATATTTATATTTGTATATGAGATAAATATTGTAAAATTGAGCACTACACAGATATTTATATCTGTGTATGCAATTCAAATTTTCATTGTAAGTCTTTGGTGCATACAAAAATATTTATATTTTTGTATATAGTATTAGTAAATTTTTTGAGTGTATTTATACCTTGCGTTTTCCTGTAGTTTGTTTTTTTTTCTCTTTTTAATTGTTCTAATTTTTGTAAAGTCATATGTAGAGTCAAGAGAGTCATAAGTCATAGGTATTGGAGGTTTCATTGGCAATTCTTCTTTGATTCACCCAGGCCGCGTTAAGGGTGGAGAAGCTTGTAACACGAGGATCCTAAAACCAGACTTGAGTGTCTAGCTTATCTTGTTGTGTGACTAAAGAGTGAGGGAATGCTGTTGACTGTCGAGTCTTTGGTCTTCAAATTGAGAGGGTTGAAGGGTTGTAAAGAGGGTCTCTCCCCTTAACAATATATATATATATATATATATATATATATATATATAATATATTATAAAATCTTACCATGTTTAACACATATTCCCGATCGTCTTTTAAGTGATCGTGGTCTGGAGTTTATGGGAGAACCATTTGAAAAAGTATTGCAAGAATTTGGGATTAAACATGTGGTAATCTCCAGCCACATGCCACAATGTAATGGGGTTACTGAACGTGTCAACCGTACATTGTTACAGTTATTAAGAACATTGGCTCAGGATAATCCATCAAATTGGGATGATCAATTGCCTCAGGCAGTTATTATATATAATAACACTTGGCATTCAGCTATTGATGCCACACCATCAAATATTCTTCTAAGAACCGCACATTCTTTTCTTAGCAATCCGTGCTTGCAGCAGTTTTGGCGAGACTCTTCAAAACACTTTTCTCCATATAGTGTAGGTAGTAAAGTGGCATATAAAGTTCACATGCCAGGTAATCTCGTCATAAATAAATTCAAAGCACGATATGTAGGACCATTCATTATTCGTAAGGCACATGATAATAACCTAACATATGAAATAGTTAGGATGAACAACCCAAAATCAATTATTCGAGCTCATTATGCGCAGCTACGTCCTTGGTTGGAAGTCCCTCGATATTTACGAGATAATCATCATTTCAAACAATTGCTTTCATCGGAGTTGCAGGAGGATAGTTCAACGACTCAAGTAATAGAAATGAACGAGGAATCTGAAAGCCTGGACAATGATCATAGTCAAGTTGTTGAGCCGGATATATTCGATTCGTCAGAATCGGATTTTGAAGAGAATGATTTCTTGGGGTTCGAAATAAATTCGCCATTATCAATAGACGAATATGTTAGTTTAGGTAGTAGATATTCGCAAGTTAGGATTCCTGATATTACAGTACCAGTCACAACTAGGTTAGAAACACTTTCATATATCGCCTTTCCAAAACATTAATCGAACACCTACAATTACATCTATGCACACTACTCTTGTGGTCCCTGGTTGCCAGTCGGTGGAAACATGTTCGAGTGGAAATCAGGTGGTGGGTGAGAGTGCTGTTGAGGATCGTGTGAATGAAATGTACGAAAGGGACTCTAATTCAACAATTAATTCTACTATTGAGAATAATCGTCGTATGTCAGCTGATTTTGCAATTCTTCGTTTTCTCTGTCGAAGTACAGGGGAGTCAGTTGTCAGTGACAATGGTTTAATATCTGAGGAGCATTCAGATTCACAATCTTTATGTGAATCAGTTTTTGAAGGTTTTACTGAGGGAAGGGGAAATATTCGCGATATTAGGGATATTCTTAATCCTAATTCAGCCTCATATAATCTTGGTTTTCCTGAGGACACTTTATCATCCATTGGTGAACATAGCGAAACTATGGAGTGCACTCTTGATGAATATATTGAAGATTCATATATTCTTTCCCCTGAACTTGAAATGCGAACCAAGGTTGTTGACACTATAGTTACCACAACCATTAGTAATGTGGTAGGTCCCAGAACCCGTTCACATGGCCCAGTTCCCGATCATATTCATGTTCTTACAAATCCCTTAGAGTATAAGAGAAAGTAATATCATTTCTATATTGCATGAAAATAATAACCTTTATTATTAAATAAAATTCCCATACAAGAACAGTTGTACATAAAAGTTAATTTATAGCTTGTGTTGCAAAAATCTAAGGTATTATTTTATTTTAAGAATTTATTAATTTATATTTGTTTCCAAACTGTGAATTTATGTTTGGTTTGCCTTTATTATCCAAAAGAAACGCATGGTACCTATGCTTATTTACCATATCT
>SEYY01013111.1:2500-12500 GCA_009176605.1 Armadillidium nasatum
CGGTTGACGCAAATGTCTATGAGTTGACGTTCAAATTACTTAGCCCTGAAAACCTTACTAAAGTTAACCGAGAAATTTCAAACTTATTTTACCATTCAAGAATAACCTAGGTAAACGCCAAGGCTACAGAAAGCTCTTTTATTCTGATGACTTCAATGGAATAACATCAGAATATTGAGACGCAAATTAAATAATAAAAATTTCTTGTCATTGATGGATACGATAGTTAACTTTTATTTCATTGCTTTTTCTGCACACTTAAGTTTTTTAACTTGTATATAATAATGATTTCCTCAAAAATGGTAAGAGAAGCTCATTTCTAAAGATCAAATTCGTATTCATCGTATCGAAATTAACTGGAAGCGATCAATTTCATTTACGTGGCAAAATCTTTGCTGATTAGTGCTTATAATTACAGAAAGAGAGCTCAATTTCCACTGATATTTCGGTAGAAGGATTATAATGAATCTTAGGAAGAATTTTCAGGTGGTACTTTTAAGTTAAGTCCTTTTATTTCTCCTGGCGGCGTTACTCCCAGTTAGGAAATGTCTTCAGTAAAGGATGATTAATTTTATTTGAAGGAACTGAAACCAATTTTTTGTTTATTTTTTACAATTTTAATTAAATTTTAATTTTTTATACACTTTCATTAAATTTAATTCATTTATTTTTTTTAAATAAAGGTCAACAAATTTTAAAATTTAATAATTTTATAAATAAAAACAAAATTTAATTTAATTTTTGAAACTTTTACAATTATTGCAGTGAACATCAATTAGCAGTTCTTATATATATATTAGGGTTGGCCGAGCTCCGGAATTTTCCGCACCGCACCGCACCACACCGCACCAGGTTGTCGTGCACCGCACCGCACCATTTGTCATTCATTGCGCACCACACCGCACCGCACCGGAAACAAAATGCAGTGCACCGCACCGCACCGCACCAAAAGCTAAACTAAGTGCACCGCACCGCACCGAAAACAGCGCACCACGCACCGCACCGCACCGACATTTACAATTGATATATATATATATATATATATATATATATATATATATATATATATATATATATATATATATATATATATATATATATATATATATATATATATATATATATATATATATATATATATATACAGGATGATTCAAAATTATGGTAAAAATTTTTGGTAACTGATAAGACAGGCAAAAATAAAGGTAAAAGTTCCTATAAAGGTATGACGTAATGTGTTTAGTTTTCCGTCTGGCTGTCTGTATGTGTTTGTTACTAAATATTTTGTATCTACGAAACCAAGTAAGTTACAAACTCTAAATTTGTGGATTGTTGACCAAAACAACCAACTACCGTATAAATGCACTGTCTGTTTGTGTTACGCATTACTTTGTAACTCATTGACTGTGTATGTGTCTTGCGTGTTTATTTCGTTATTGAATATGTAACGTAATTACCACGTGTATTCATACTCTGAACTACCTGACATGGATTTAATGTATGGGATCGGTCGTTGCAATAGTTCTGCAGCAAGACGTTTGTACCAAGAGAAGTATCCCAACCGAATTTGTCCAAGCGCAAGGTTTTTTTTGCCACTATTCATCAACGCCTGTCTGAAACAGGTTATTTGCAGTCCAAAGAGCACACTAATGCAGGCAGACCCCGATCTACTAGGACTGTTGATTTAGAAGAATTAGTTCTTAATCTGAGCATCCTGAAAAGAGCACGCGCAAATTTTCACTACAGTTTAATTTGAACCAATCTAGTATTTGGTATTTGGAGGTTACTGCACGAGCAACAGTTACACCCGTACCACGTCCAACAGGTGCATACTCTATTGCCACGTGACTATGCTCCTCGTGTTGTTATTTGTCAATGGTTTTTGGACAAATGTATTGACCCAAACTTTTTATCGAAGGTTTTATTTACCAAGATGAGGCTCACTTTACAAGAACAGCTATCGTTAACGTTCATAACGAACACATTTGGGCAGACGAGAATCCTCATGCCATCAAACAGAATCGTTCACAACATCAGTTTTCAGTAAACGTTTGGGCAGGAATTTTAAATGACCACCTACTTATGTTCTAGCTTCCTACCAGGCTTAATGGGATAATCTACTTAAACCTTTTTGAGAACATGAGCTTCCGTACCTTGCTTGATGATGTAACTCTTCAGTTGCGACACAACATGTGGTTTATGCATGATGGGGCTCCTGCACACTTTAGTTCGTGAACACCTGAATGACACCTTTCCCAATCAATGGATAGGTCGAGGCTGCCCAGTTCCGTGGCCAGCAAGGTCACCAGACCTAAATCCTTTGGATACATTTAAAGACCTTAGTATGCTCTTCTCCAATCGATACCGTTGAAGACCTACGATTAAGGGTTATGAACGGAATCGAAACGATCAAACAGACTACTGGAATATTTGAACGGGTCCGACAATCGATGAGAAGACGCCTGGACTCGTGCATTGGGAACAACGGAGGTCTTTTTCAACATCATCTTTAGTCTTTTGACATCATTTGTAGGTGCTTTAGATACAGTATGCTTATGTTCTGCAAAATTAAATTTAAATTTAAATTTTTAAATTTAGAGTTTGTAACTTACTTGCTTTCGTAGATACAAGATATTTAGTAACAAACACATACAGACAACAAGACGAAAAACTAAGCACATTATGTGATACTTTTATATGAACTTTTACCTTTATGTTTGCTTGTCTTATCAGTTACCAAAAATTTTTACCAAAATTTTGAATCACCTATATATATATATATATATATATATATATATATATATATATATATATATATATATATATATATATATATATATATATATATATATATATATATATATATATATATATATATATATATATATATATATATATATATATATATATATATATATATATATATATATATATATATATATTTGGCATTGTGCCATAAATGCCAACTCTAACTTTGCTTCTTCCTCTTTCCCTCCTCTAGTATCTTCTGACGGTACAGTAACTGTTTTGCCTTCCTCTTAAGCTGAAGTCTTCGCTCAAACTTTTGCTCCTAATTCAATCTTAGACGATTCCGGAGCTGTTCCTACTACTTTCAACCCCCTCCAACTCATTTATGCCTAAAATTATAATTTCTTCTAAAGACGTCACTTCTTCTCTCTCTGAGTGTAACACTAATTGAAGGCGTACGGCCCTGATAGTATCCCTTCTGTGGTTCTCAAAACTTGTGCTTCCAAGCTTGCACCCTGTCTTGGTAAACTTTTTCGTATGTCTTTCTACTTCAACCTTCCTTTCTTGCTGGAAACGTGCGCTCATTCAGCCTGTACCGAAGAAGAGGAACCCCTCTCAACCCTCTAACTATCGTCCTATTTCTTTAACCTCAGTTCTTTCTAAAGTTTTCGAATCTATCCTTAACAGGAAGATTTGGAAACATTTCAATTCTTCTAATTATTATCTCCGATCGCCAGAATGGCTTTCGTAAGAAACGCTCTACTGGTGATCTCCTTTCCCTCCCTTCTCTCTGACTCTTGGTCCTCCGCTCTTCGGCATTTCGGTGAATCTTTTGCTGTCGCGCTGGACATATCGAAAGCTTTCGATAGAGTTTGGCACAAAGCTTTGATTTGCAAACTTCCCTCTTTCGCAAATCTATCCTTCTCTCTGTGACCTTCTCTCTGATCGTTCTGTAGCAGCAGTTGTAGACGGCCACCGTTCATCATATAAATCTATTAATAGTTTTGTTCCTCAAGGATCTGTTCTATCCTCAACACTTTTTCTGCTTTTCATTAATGACCTCTCTATTACTTCATCTCCTATCCACTCCTATGCCGATGACTCCACCCTTCATTACTCTTTTCATTTTGAAACAACAACAGTTAATAGAAGCAAGGAAGATGGCCTTGGAGCAACTAACCACTGATCTATCTCGCATTTCAAATTGAGGCAGAGAAAAGATTGTCGTTTTCAATGCCTCAAAAACTCAATTCCTCCATCTCTCTACCCGACACAATCTTCCACACAACTATGATATCTTCTTCGAAAACACTCAACTCAAACCTTCATCTCTCCTTAATATTCTTGGTGCTTCTTTTTCTCGTGATCTTTCTTAGAAAGATCACATTATTTCTCTTCCTAAACAAGCTTTTAAGAGGTTGGATGTTCTGAGGTGCCTACAACATTTCTTTAGTCCACCCCAGTTGCTTGCTCTGTATATGGGTGTTGTTCGCCCCTGTATGAAGTAAACCTCACACATCTGGGGTGGTTCCACTCATACAGCTCCTCTGGAAAACGTGGAGTCTAGGGCTTTTCGCCTTATCAACTCTCCTGCTCTCACTAACTTTCTCCAATCTCTTTCTTCCCGTCGAATTGTCCTGTCACTCTCTTTATACTATCGCTATTACAATGGACATTGCTCTTCTGAACTCTCTCGTCGCATACCTCCTCCATTGAGAAGAGTTCGTGCGACTCGTTTTTCTACACAGTCTCATCCTTTCTCTGTCCAGCTCTCTGACCCCAGACTTAACCGCTATGCTCAATCTTACATATACTTTACTGGTAAAGTCTGGGACACACTTCCTTCATCTATTTTATCAACTTCCTATGACTTATACACCTTCAAACGCCGTGTATCAGGTCACGTCGACCTTTAATTTGACCAGGTTCTCGACTTTTCCCCTAACTCTGGTGGTATTTTAGAAGGCCTCTGGCCTTTGTCCACCAGAGGCGAAATAAAAAAAAACAACCGCCTCCCAAATAAGACCCTATACATTAAGACCCTTATATAATGGGAGTAAGTATAAGAAAGTAAATTAAAGTAAATATATGAACATGAAAAATGACAAGAAAAGAGTTTGCAATATTCAAATATTGATGTTAATGCATGCCACCTCTCGCGCTGCGAGAGCAACGCAATGTTAGTGTAAAGGGATAGGTCAGTTACCTCGAGCACCTGCCAATTTAAGACCTATGGAAAAGAGATTATGTCCCAAAGTCACGTGGCAAATCAGTGGATAAAGGGAGTTTGAAAGTAGGGGAGAGTTTATTAGTTTTTTCGCCTTAGACTCTACCTTATCCAAAAGACAGGCAGAGCTAGAGCCACGCCTCCCTCCCACAACCACCTCTCAAATGAGAAAACAGTACTCTATACATGGTGGGTACGACCCTTATATAATGGGAGTGACTGTTCTGAAAAAAAATTCCCCCGAATCCGGTTGGGTGTTCTCTCCATATATATATATATATATATATATATAATATATATATATATATATATATATATATATATATATATATATATATATATATATATATATATATATATATATATATATATATATATATATATATATATATATATATATATATATATATATATATATATATATATATATATATATATATATATATATATATATATATATATATATATATATATATATATATATATATATATATATATATATATAACAGCAATTAATTAACGCTAGGAGAGAGTGACCCTGGAGTAGTCATCCTCTGGTCTTTTTCGCTGCCGAGGGGAGAGAAAACATGGGAATTTTCAATCACCAAAACTCTGATCCTCCATCTTCTACTCGATACAACGTTCAATGCAATTCTGACATCGCCATTCAAACTTTCGTCTGTCCTTAAATATTCTTCGCTATTTCTTTTTCTCGTAATCTTTCTTTAAAGGATTACAATACTTTTCTATAAAAACAAGCTTCCAAGATGTTTAATGTTCTGGGGCTCCTTCGATTTTTTTTACTTTTCACACATGTCTTGTTTTCACTTTATGGAGTACGTTTCACACTTCTGGGATGGTCCCACTCATGATGCTCTTGAAAGGATGGAGCCTAAGTCTTTTCGTCTTATCAGTTCATTCACACTAATTCTCTCCAATCTCTTTGCGCACGTCAAATTTCTGCTACTTTCGATACTATCGCTCATTTCAACCAGCACTGCTCTTTTGAACTCTACTGTCGCATACCTCCTTCAATGAAACAGGTTAGTGAGACACGTCTTTCAACAGTCTATTTTATTTTCTGTCAAGGAAATTTCGAGAGGAAGTGAGGAAGGTGGAATAAAGATAGTAACTTTAACTCTTCTGTCAGGATACCTTGAAAATATGAACAATTTCAATTTTATATATATATATATATATATATATATATATATATATATATATATATATATATATATATATATATATATATATATATATATATATATATATATATATATATATATATATATATATATATATATATATATATATATATATATATATATATATATATATATATATAAATTCGACGAACAGATGATTATAGCAGGATACATCAACTTCGGTGCGGTGCGCACCAGAGGCCGCACCACGCACCGCACCGCACCGCACCATTAATTTTCCTTTGCGCACCGCACCGCACCGCACTTTTATTTTTTCTTTCGCACCACACCGCACCGCACCGGGTTGCTGAAAATGTGTTGCGCACCGCACCGCACCGACCACCACCGCACCGCACCGCAATATATATATATATATATATATATATATATATATATATATATATATATATATATATATATATATATATATATATATATATATATATATATATATCTAATATATATATAATATAAGAATTACTCACCAAATGCCTTAGTTAATTTCTCAGATCTCTCAGCAAAAGTGTCGCTATTAGATATTGTGGCAAGATTCTGGAATTATATATATATATATAATATATATATATATATATATATATATATATATATATATATATATATATATATATATATATATATATATATAGAATCAATAAGACCACACGAGAATTTACATTTTTATTGCAACTCTTTTACTCACGTGTTTCACGTTAATGTACCGAAAAAATTTTTTTTCTAACGAATCGTTGGGACAAGTGGCAAAAATGTCTCAACGAATTTTTTCAGTTATTTTCTTACTAGAAAATAAATCGGTGAAGCGACTTTTTATTCTTAACATTTTCTTTTCTCTATTGAAAATTTTATTGTGACATTTTTTTTGCCACTTGTCTCAACGATATGTAGTCGAAGTGTAATATCCGTCTCAACTTTTTAAAATTTTATTTTTTTCTTAAATTTTAAACTGAAACCTGGTTCCCGTTCTAAATTTTTAAGACTTTCTTGACTTGAAATCGTTTTCTTTGTGTATTTTTTTAAATTAGGAATGTCTTCCTTTGAGATACAAATTTTAATCCTTATTTTTATGGCCTTGATTTGTTGGCTAAAATCGAATTTTACAAGTGTATTTGTGCTGAACTAAACAATTTCCACGGCCGACTGCTCTTTTGAAATCTATGAGCATTAGGAAGGCAAGCGGCCAGGATAGCATCCCTCCGCGAAATGCTGTATAGGGACGAATAACGTCCCTATACAGAGCAAGGAACTGGGATAGCGTGAAGAAGTTACGAAAGCGCCTCAGAACACCCAACCTCTTGGAAGCTTGTTTAGAAAGAGAAGTACTGGGATCTTACCATGAAAATTCAAGAGAAAAAGAAGCACCGAGAATATTAAGGTCAGATGAAGGTTTGAGTTGTGTGTTTTTTAAGATATCATAGTTGTGTGGATGATTGTGTCGTGAAGAGAGAAAGAAAAATTGAATTTTTGAGGTATTGAAAACGACCATGTTTTCTCTGCTCCAATTCGAAATAAGAGAAAGGCTAGAGGTTAGTTGCTCCAAGGCCACCATTCTAACCATTTAATTGCTGTTGGGAGGGGCGTCTTTTAAATTAAAGGAGTAATGAAGGGTGGCCGTCTACAACAGCTGATATAGAACAACTGGAAAGAAAATTAGAGAGAAGATCACAGAGACAGGATAGATTCCGAAAGATGGAAGTTTTGAAATCAAAGCTTTGTGCCAGACTCTATCAAAGGCTTTCTAATGTATATCGTGACAGCAAAAGACTCAAAGTTGGCCATATATATATATATATATATATATATATATATATATATATATATATATATATATATATATATATATATATATATATATAATATATATATATATATATATATATATATATATATATATATATATATATATATATATATATATATATATATCTGTTTAATAACATCTCTCACCCTAATCTTTTTCTCTTTTCAGAAAAACCATGTATCTAATTATTCATTCTCAAACCCTTTTAATATATATGAAAATAACTTCATCTATAATTTTTGATTAGGGGGCTTTGCGCCACTTCTTTACTAAGAATAAGCACAAACTCAGCATATATTAATGACTTCCAACTTTTGACCCTGAAGATGCTTTGGTAGGGGTAGGGGGGGAGCCTTAATCGTTGCTGGGATGAACAAATTCATTTCTTCACCTATAGTAATAAATCTACCTGTCTTCAAAATCCATAGTTTGTTCGTTTGTTCAAGAGTCATTCGGACATATGACAATGGGTTTCGGGAATGGGAAAAATCTTATTCTCCCATCATTTTTGTTCATCTTCCTTTATCACGGGATAGATGCAGGGATATTATTCGGCGAGAAAAGCTGACTTTCAGCAAACGAAAGTTCGCTAATATCCTAAGTTTTCCTAGTTATTAATCTTTCTGGCCTTTTGCTAAAAACATATTTAACAACTACTGTAAATCTGTCTTTAATATTCTTATTCTCATTGATTGTTCTGTTGCTAATTTTTCTTGTTTTCCTCCAATTCAACCCTGTACAACTCTGGAAATTCTCCTTTATCTTCTTCTCCTCCTCTCAATTATCCTATTTCTTTATTTGTGATTGCCTTTGATCAGGTACATGGTCTTTTGAAATCTATGAGCATTAGGAAGGCAAGCAGCCAGGATAGCATTCCTCCGCGAAATTTGAGAGAGGCTGCTTTTAAGCAGCGTCGTCCTCGTTTAATTATTCTTTATATGCCTCAATGCTAAGGCTTTTCTTCTGTTATAAACGTATTTGTCCAGCCTATTCTGAAGAAAAGTAGCCGCTCTGATCCTTCTAACTATCGCTCTACAGATCTCATTTGTATTCTGCCAACAATCTTTGAAACCATTCTCAACTCCATTCTTTCCGATCATCAGCATTGGCTTTCTTCGCAGGGGGTCCACTAGTGATAGACTTTCCTACCTTAAAGATTTATATTCTGCCCTTGGAGATCTGAAGAGTCTTGTTTGAATGCGCTTGATATATCCAAGATTTTTGTTTGGTTGTTACATTCGTTTCTGCTTGACAAGCTTCCATCCTTTGGGTTTCCTCTTTATTGCTTACTTATGTCAAGATGGGGCGATTTCTTCTTCCTTTCCTGTCAACAGTGGTGTTCCACAGGATTTGCCTTATCTCCTGCTCTATTCTTACCTTTTATTAATGATCTAAGTTGCTCAACTAACTATTCACATGTCGATAATATGAGGTACTGTTCTCAAATCTAGAGTGACTCGGGTTCCATTCATAATTTTTATATGGTTGAGTTAAAGGTCAAAAGACTTATAAAAACTATTTCATATTTTCCAATTGACACTACCCTTATCTTTGTGATGTGACGTTATTGCTTTGTCTCTTTTCATCGGGGTCCCGGTGGTACACGGGGCACAGTGTCTGCACGTGAATTTGATTGAACATTGACAACTGACCTTGGTCTGTTTTTTGGGACCCTCCATCACTGTTCCGAGGAATCCTCTTTCACCTTCTACGTTTCTCACCGAATTTAATCTCTCTCACTCTAAAACTCGGATCAGTACTCACCTGCAAAATTTGAAATATATGGAAATTATACTTGATTTTCATTTTTGCCTGTCTCACTAATATTTTAACATTCCTCCCCGAATAAAACTCTGGGCGTGAGCGATATATATATATATATATATATATATATATATATATATATATATATATATATATATATATATATATATATATATATATATATATATATATATATATATATATATATATATATATATATATATATATATATATATATAT
>SEYY01013111.1:15000-25391 GCA_009176605.1 Armadillidium nasatum
AGAATCATGAAAGTAAAATTTTAAATCTGAGTAGAGAGCCAAATCTGCTTCTCCATCTTTAATTTTAATAACAGGGAATTTGTCCCACTTTACATCTGAGTGAATAATACCCTCGATAAAGAGTGACAAGTTACATATCTGAGTATCAAATGGATAAAGATACAGTTCCATTCTACAATTGATTTTTACGCTTTCTATCTTTTCATGTGTAAGACGAACATCTTGACCTTCATATAAGAAAACTTCGTAACCATCGTAAACTGTAAGGGTTCCAGAATCGGTTTTCAAAGCCAAAAGATTTCCAGGACTTGTGTCTAAATGAAACACAGTTTTGTCATTTGATACTGACTGAACTATTGTTATTCTCGGGTTCCATACTTTTTCAACTATCTTACTGTGAACATACATAGACTGATTGTCAACTAAATTTTTAAACTTTAGTCTTCTGTCGCTCCAACTTGCCCTAATTTTTAGATTAAGAACTATTAAATTTTCATTCATATTTATCACGTCAACTCTATTTAAAGTTACATTTAATGCAACCGCAACCTTATCTGTCTTATTTGCTACTGGGGCTAGTCTCTTTTCGTAAAATCTTGGTGGTCTTACTCCGACATCACAGAATTCTTCATCTGAACCATCAGAACAATCTTTTTGATAGTCACAAACTAGCGACATGTTAATGCAGTTCCCAGGTGAGCAAGTGAATTCTCCATCTACGCACACTGAAAATATGAGCCATTCTTTTGACTGAGAGATGTCTGTTAAGATCCACTGGCTTCTTCCCATAAGAAAACTTGGTCCCTCAGGAACACTAACTTCTTCTATTGTTACGTTGTACTTTAAATTTATAAAAATAGCCTTTGAATAAACACTTGACCAGTACAGTCTTGTACTCTCTTTTATATTCTCAAATACGTGATTTGAGTTTGGTATAGCAATCATATTATAATTCTTATCACTGGCTTTTAAATAATAAATAGTCTTCTTCAGAAGTACACAGAGAGCTGGAATTTGCTGGTATCGGTCCTCTCTAAAAGAGAGAATGTTTATTGTTGACTCAATTTCATTAAAAACCGCTTTTCGGCACACTTTCCTTATAGTGGAATTATGGATAATCCAAAAATTGTTGACTTTGATATTTGTGGTTGAAATGTAATTTTTAACAAGAATGGATAGAGATGACAGACTATTAATATCTTCATAATGAGGGATATGTCCCCCAAACTTTTCACAAATGTCTATTGTCGTAGAACAAGAATATTTTTGATTAAATACGGTTATAAAGGTGTCAGATTTTTTCATCAATAAATAACTAATATCCATCATGAAATATAAAAGTTTCGTTGGTCCACTAGTCATGTAGGAATTGTTAGGCACGAAAGCTTGAAGATTTTCATTAAGATATTCAGGAATAGTAGAATAATCTAAGTCAATATCAACAAACTTTGAGATTTTATCAAATTCTCTTGCATTTATAAGCTTTGGGTACAATCTTACATCAGCAATTATCCCTGAGAAAGCCATATTAACGATATTATCCCCACCAATTGAAACCGTAACATTCTCGTTCAACTTTAATGGCCGGTGTGATTCTTCAGAAATAATTTCAAAAACGTTTTCATTAAAGTAGATGAAAACTTTAACGTCACTGTAAACAACACATAAATGATGCCATTCGTAAGGTTCCAATTTTATTGCGTCATTTTCTTCAAAATCTTCTAAGAATACCACATCATTCTGCACTTAAGGAAAAAAAATAATCATCATCATCATCATCATTATTATTATTATTATTATTATTATTATTATTATTATTATTATTATTATTATTATTATTATTATTATTATTATTATTATTATTATTATTATTATATATTATTATTATTAATTATTATATTATTATTATTATTATTATATTATTATTATTATTATTTATTATTATTATTATTATTATATTATTATTATTATTATATTATTTTTATTATTATTATTATTATTATTATTATTATTATTATTATTATTATTTATTATTATTATTATTATTATTATTATTATTAACTTACTTTTTAATGATATAATAGGCTCTGAATCGTCTTTACAGCCAGAACATTCTAATGAAAGTACTTTCGAAGATTCACTAAATCGGTAAGGCTTCAACCATAAAGATAACGATATTTCGGTCACTGGGAAAGAACCATTCAGGAGAATACTGAAAGATTTTTCGTATTTAGCATCTTCACCTAGATATCCATTTGGATTTGATAGAATAGTAAACACTTCTTTCCCTGAATATATATATATATATATATATATATATATATATATATATATATATATATATATATATATATATATATATATATATATATATATATATATATATATATATATATATATATATATATATATATATATATATATATATATATAGTGTGTGTGTGTGTGTGTGTGTGTGTGTGTGTGTGTGTGTGTGTGTGTGTGTGTGTGTAAAGACTTCGTCCTTACCTGTAACCATTTCTGCTTTCCATTCTTAAAAAGGTTATAAAATATTTTTTTTTATGATTGGCAAGTTATGTATATCTGATGTTACTATATTCCTTGACTTGGTTAGTGAATTAATGTTACTAGATGTCAGTTAGGGGTTTTCTTATATATTTAGGGTTTTCTTATATATTTGGGGTTTTCTTATATATTAGGGGTTTTCTTATTTAAAAATGATAAAGGTATAATTGACGCCGCATGCCAAAAATGAACAATATGAATGTCGAAGGTATTTAAAAGAAACAAATTGGAATGCATATAGTACTCTTCGTGGCCAATAGGAAGTATCCCATAGCGTTAAAAATTCAAACGAGAGGTACAGACAGTTTAACCGAGAGAGAGTTCGGACACTCAGTTCGGCATCTGACATAGTTGCCACAGGATGTGTCGCTGGGGGAAGCGAGTAGAATGATTGTTATCTTTCTTTATTGGTTATCCAATATTATTATCCTCTATAAGAAAAAATACAAAAGAGAAGAAGAAATGGAGGTTACTGTTCTTTGTGATCAGTAACAGATATACAGTTACAACAATTATCTTGCTGTGATTTTCCACATGTGCTTGTAACTAGAATTAAGGAATAAAGCATATAAAAGCGAAAATGTTTGATAAAAAGTACTCCTTTGAAAAACCGCGTTTCAGGCACATGTGGTGGCAAAAGGCCGGAGATCAATTAAATCTCACCATAGTTGAGGGAACCTGAAAAGGCAATATTAACTAAATTCGACATGTCCAAATACACGGTATTTGAAAGTGTGTAAGTCAAAGAAAGTTGTGAAAATACTATGGAGATAAAAAGAAATGTGTACCAGTGGAGTATATGTTAAAATGAGTTTTGATGTTAAGTTTGAGGGGAGTCATAGAGTTGGACAGAGGAGTGATGAGTGTGAAAAGGCTTATCAATGAACTCTTCTCAAATAAGTGAAGAAGAGAAATCATGAGGAAAATGAAGCATCAATTCGATAGGGAAAAAGAAATTGGAAGGAGTTATTAATAACTCCACCTTATCAAGAAAAGCTGAGGTAGAACCTCCACAGGGCTAACGACTCCCACAGTGAAAATAGCTGAGACGGTGTTAAGAAAATTTTAAAGGGTCTTTAGAACACCGACCTTTTTAAAAGCTTGTTTTGTACGATTTTAAAAGTAATCCTTTCAAGAAAAAGACAACGAGAAAAAGAAGCGAAAGAAAGTTTGAGATATATGTTTTCGAAGACCTTACACTCTCGTGGAAGGTTGTGTTGAGTAAAAAGATGAAAATACTGGTAACTATCATATTTTCTCGGTTTTCATCAGAATTTAGTTACTCCAAGGCCACAATCTTAACATTAACTGAGTGGGGCTCCGTTTAACATAAATTTAGTAATAAAAATAGCGTTATCCTTATCGGGGTTGATTATTGATGAATGGTATGAAAATTAACGAAACGTATAAAAGAGAAATTAGAACAGGACAGAGCCTTCTAGAAACCAACTATCGATAGATTTAAAGAATAACCAATGACTGTCTACAACAGCTGCTATGCGACAGACAGGAAGAAAATCAAAGTGAGAAGATAGATATCAAAAGACGGGAGGCTTAAAAATCTAAGGTTTGTGCCAGACTCTGTTGAAAGCTTTCGAAATATCCATGATTTATATGAAAGATTTATCAAAATGACCGAAATCAGACGGCTAATAGTCAGTGGAAACGGAAGAAAGATCACCAGTAGAAAACTCCTTCCTTACGGAAGTCTTTCTATCAGAGGTAAGATTTGAAGATTTAAGATGCTTACTAATCTTTCCGTTAATTAAGGGATAGATTCAAGAATTATAGGACGATATTCAGAAAGTTGACAAGGGTTTTCTCTCTTTGCGACACATATTGAATAATTTCATAATTAAATAGATTGTAGGAGTAAGAAGGAAGTTTGAAGTCTCACAGTTTGAAGTTACAGATGCACAAAACAATTTACTAAGGCAGGGGGCAGGATCACATATGCAAGTTTTAAGAACAACACTCGAGATACCGTCGAGATCATTTATCTTCTTAGTCATAAGCTAGGAGAGAGCAGAAACAGTATATTTAGAAGAAATTACTTCATTTAAATATAAAAACATGGAGAGAAGTGAAGTTGAAAAACCTTTGGAATGAGCTATAGTGGAATTAAAGGATAATACTTGGCTAAAGATAGCTGCTGAGCTGTTAAAAAACCAAAATAAGAGAAGAGAAGGAAACAGAGTTGGAGAGGTTTTTTTTTGTATAAATATCGTAGTAGTATATGGTGCACTTTGGACAGGTAAAAAAGCCTAACGGGGTTTTGATTTGCAATTGCAAATTACTCCGCTCTAATTAACCTCACGTTCTTTTCTGACACCATTTTGGGAAGTTCAACCCATTGAAAGTGACCTCAGGTCAAGGTGAAGTGGCCCCCGGGGGCACCGTGAACCCCCCCAAAATGGTATCGGGAAGTTTCCTGAGTTCGCAGAATTGCTACGTTCACCTTACTCTCTTTCCTGACCCTTGTTTTGCAGTTCAATCTGACAGAAATTGGCTCGAATCTGGGGCAGGGGGGCAGATGGGCCGGGGGTCTCTGAACCGACGAAAAAAAACTCAGGGAGAGAATTCAACATTTCAAGAAATTGCAGAAAAGACCGTTATACTTTTTTTACCTGTTGAAAGTGCACCATATACTACTTACCGTATTGGAAAGAGTACGAGGTAAAGAACCTAGAAAGCTTTACGGAATATTCTATAAAAAGAAAGTTCTTAACGTTTTACAGAGTAGTTATATAATTCCGGAATGACCATGTACAGTCGTCAGCAAGTACATATATATATTATATATAATATATATATATATATATATATATATATATATATATATTATTATATATATATATTATATATATATATATATATATATATATATATATTATATATATATATATATATATATATATATATATATATATATATATATATATATATATATATATATATAATATATATATATATATATATATATATATATATATATATATATATATATATATATATATATATATATATATATATATATATATATATATATATATATATATATATATATATATATATATATATATATATATATATATATATATATATATATATATATATATGAGTATGTGTTTTTTTCTTCACCTATCCATTTTTGTGACTTATTTTTTATTTAAATAACTGAAATAAAACATTTTTATTTTACCAATCAGATCCGTATCTTCATTTGAAGGACTGACGTGGTGTAGATTATTTAGTACGATGATACAAACAAGTAACAAAACTATCTCCATTGGCAATTGGTAAGGGCAAGATTATTATTTATAACTGCCACCAGATATAATTTCTAGATTTTCCCTGCACTCAATTTAAGCATTGTTTATACTAAACTTTTCGCAACATTTCAGCTTCAATAATGCCCCCAAATAACTCTCATTTATAAATAAAGTAATTCTAATGAATCTAAGACCATTTAATTCATGAAAAATCATTTGAGTTTAAAATGGTTAAAATCACTTTCACGTGAAAGATCAATTAATAAAGTCTTTGTTAGCAACTCTTGCTTCACTTAAAGTAAAAGTCTTGCATAAAATATAAGATTTAAAATAAATAAAATTCGGTATGAGCAGAGGTAATATAAAATTTAAAAAAAAAGTAAAAAATAAAAAATACATTTGAAACCTTTCTTAAAGGTAAATATTTTAATAAAGAAATTATTTCACAAAAAAAAAAAAAAAAAAAAAAAAAAAAAAAAAAAAAAAAAAAAAAAAAAAAACATTTGTACACGGAGCAGAACGAATTTTTAAGTAAATTCTTTCAGCAAAGCAAACAAATTTTCTTCCGAAATAAAAGCCTAGACTTTCTTTTGCGGTGCGGAGCAACTTTTTACAGCCTATTGTGGCAAATCAATAATTTATGTCAGGTTATAATGAACGCCTAATAAAATATTTTAATTATAGTTATTAACTTCTATTCATTTATTTCATTTAACTTACTGAGATTATAAATTAAATAATTCAAGGTAAATACTGTAATTAAAATATGAACTTTAGGTAAATAGAGAAAGAAATAATAAAAAAAGGCATTTTCAATATAGGCTTAATAAACCTTATAATGATATATATATATTATATATATATATATATATATATATATATATATATATATATATATATATATATATATATATATATATATATATATATATATATATATATATATATATATATATATATATATATATATATATATATATATATATATATATATATATATATATATATATATATATATATATATATATATATATATATATATATATATATATATATATATATATATATATATATATATATATATATATATATATATATATATATGCCAGACTGCACTTTAAATATTAAAAATATTACAAAATCTACTTAACGTACATTAAAAAGGATAACATTTTTGGAATCCTTGAAGAATTTTGATAAAGAAAAATTGGGAATTAAAAAAAAAAACCTTATACTAAGTATAATTACTTAGTACTTTATAGTGTTTTAATTGCCT
This sequence comes from Armadillidium nasatum, assembly GCA_009176605.1. Lineage (NCBI taxonomy): Eukaryota > Metazoa > Arthropoda > Malacostraca > Isopoda > Armadillidiidae > Armadillidium > Armadillidium nasatum. Next base: position 22,114 of record SEYY01013111.1, read on the forward strand.
CGACGACATCGTTCGTCTGGCAGCGCAAGTCTGGCAGCGTCTTTTTCTGAGTTAATTTTACGGAAATTGTGAAATTTCTCGATATTTTTATTAAATCACCTCTTTAGAACTACAAAAGCCTAATATGACGGCGAAAAGATCAAGGCTGTAAGTCCAGTCGGTGAAATTTATTTTTAAAGAATATGTTTATTTCTCTTAACTCATTTTACTATGCACCTATGGAAATCTACACTTTTTTATCAAACCAGAATGCACATGTTTTTATATTTTACATAGTAGTTATAAAAAAACACTTACATAAATTAACGTAGGAGCAGAAGTTTTCACTTGAAAATTTCAACAATTTGACAGGTGAAAGGGAGGTCGAATGGGTTACAACATTACTAAACCAAGGATGGAAGTAGGAAAAAATACTAAAGGAATGAAGAAAAACAATATCTGCCCGATAAACAAAAAGGGAGGTAAATAAAGAGTGTAGAAATTACAGAGGAATAGCGTTGCTAGTAGAGGCGAGTAAAATATATGAAAGAATTCTGGAGAGAAGCCTAAGAGCGGAAGTTGAAGATAAGATAGGTTATTGGCAACATGGCTTCAGGCCTGGAAAAGGTACGATGGACTTGATTTTTTACATGAAGATACTGACAGAGAAGAGTGGGATAAAATAGCACATATAACATTTATGGACTTGGAGAAGGTATTCAACAGGGTAAATAAGGAGAGAGACTGGAGAGTATTGTAGGAATCAGTGTAGGACATATCGGAGGGATTTATACTAAGTATAAAAAGTACAGTATGTACCAAGAACCAATAAAAATGGTCAGAGGAAAGGGAGAAAAGAAGTGGTTTGGAATGAGGACAGGTGTAAGACAAGGGAGTATATTGTCTCCGCTACTCATTGCGCTATATCTGGTTGCCTGTCTCAGGAGAATATGAGCAAGGGAAGAAAAAGCACACTAGTTTACGCGGATGACGCGGCAATAATAAAAGTGGAAATATGAGAATAACAGGAAGCTCTGAACAGATGGAAGGAGGTGATGAATTATAAACAATGTCCCTAGGTTTTGTTGCCGGTTTATAGTGTCTTACATTCACCAATGGAAACTTTGTAGACCACATAGGTTTTTAGACACAGAGGTAAAAATCGTATTGGTAATGGTATGGATCTTGTAAATAAATGTTCTAAGCTATTACAGGAAAGACCAGAATAGAAAATGAGAAACGAAAGTATCAGAGATTATGTAGAGATTATGTAGAGGTGATTAACAAATAGATACAGCAAGGTTGAGATGGTAGGGACATTTGGAGAGAAAGAATAGTGAAAAGGGACTATAAGAAGATGTGAATGGAGGCCTGAGGTCATTAGACCAAGAAGAAGACTCAGAAAGAGATGGAAGGACTCAGTGAAAGACTTGCTAAGAAGACAGAAGATGTCCCAGATGAAAGAATTGATAGATGGTCTTGTTCTGGAGGACAAAGAGAGATGGATAGAAATGCTGACTTCGGGAAGAAACCAGAGAGTTTGGTTCTGGAAGAGAACCGTGAATAAAATCATAAGAGGGTTATGGTATTGTTTTTTAGAAGGTCGAGAAGAAACTACTCATTTGAAATATTTTTTTACCTTTTGAGTTTTTAAACTTTTTTGCATGTTCACTTTTAACGCTGATTTTGATCAATCTCAACTCCTCAATTTGAGAATTTTTCGTTATCGTTGTACTACTTAATTAATTGAATAGACGAATGACAAGAGAATAAATAGATCAGTTCTTGGGTTCTGCATTTTAATAATTTTGTTTTGAATATTATAACCATTTGTTACGTCTTTTATTTTAGGATAAATTAAAACTCTTACATTGATCAAAAGTTTTATAAACACTTTAAAAAATACTTTACTAACTCATATAATATTAAAAATTCTAAAAAGACTTTTATTTAACACAACACAAAAAATTGACCAAATAACACCAAAAATATTATTAATCATATCAAAGTATAAATATCATAAGTAATGAAATCGAATATCAATTTTCCCTGCCATAATTTATGACGTAGGTTGCTATTTCATAAATTCAAATAAACGAAGAAACGTTGAAATGAAGTCATCATATTTTCGACATTCCCAGATAAAAGTTGCCAGATTTAAATCAATCGACCAATCACAGACTGAAATTGCTTAAAATTACGTCATTGTTATCGAAACTCTCACACTTCCGTTACCAGTCTTTTATAGTATTCGAATTCATTACTTTTTACATAACGATAAATAAATAATATATATATATATATATATATATATATATATATATATATATATATATATATATATATATATATATATATATATATATATATATATATATATATATATATATATATATATATATATATATATATATATATATATATATATAATAGCAGAAGGCTTTTTACAAACAGCTTAGGTAGAACTCTAAAATAAGAATAAATCTCTTCAAACTAAACGTGACATAAAATGTATATAAAGCATATAAAACCAAATTTATTTCTTAAATCTCACACAGAAAAACGCATTTTCTTCGGTAAAATTAATTTGTCCAGAACGTGATGAATCAATGAAATTGTCTCCATTTATTGTCATAGAAAAGACAGTACATTTATCATTTTCTGGAATAGTTACAGAGCCTTCCCAAAACAATTCACCCATACTTACTTCAGATGCTAGAATTCCAAATTTAAACCAATGAATTATATAAATATATATCAGGACAAGTTGGTGTTTCAGGACAAGTTGTTGGTTCAGGACAAGTTGGGGGTTTACTACAAGTTGGGGGTTCACTACAAGGTGGGGGTTCAGGACAAGTTAGGGTTTCAGGACAAGTTGGGGTTTCAGGACAAGTTGGGTGTGCAGGATAAGTTAGGGTTTAATTACAAGTTGGAGTTTCAGGACAAGTTGGGGGTTCAGGACAAGTTGGGGGTGAAGGAAAAGTTGGGGGTTCAGGAGAAGTTGGGGGTACAGGACAAGTTTGGGTTTAAGGACAAGTTGGAGCTTCAGGACAAGTTGTAGGTAGAGGACAAGGTGTGGGTTCAGGACAAGTTGGGGGTTCAGGACATGAGCAAAGTATATCACAAAATGGAGGTAAAATCTCTTGAGGAACTCTTTTGATCCTCGAATTTTCACAGACAGACAAACACAGAAGGAAGACCAAGGCAAAAGGTTTAAACTTCAACATTTTGCAATACTCTGTAAAATATATATATATATATATATATAATATATATATATATATATATATATATATATA
>SEYY01013112.1:0-2500 GCA_009176605.1 Armadillidium nasatum
GTCTATAACCAGAAAGGAAATCATAGAGAAGGCCACAGAGAGAAGGGTAGATTCCGAAAGAGGGAAGTTTGGAAATCAAAGCTTTGTGCCAGACTCTATCGAAAGCTTTCGATATGTCCAGCGCGACAGCAAAAGTTTCACCGAAATGCCGAAGAGTGGAGGATCAAGAGTCCGAGAGAAGGGAAAGAAGATCACCCGTAGAGCGTTTCTTACGAAAGCCATACTGGCGATCAGAGATAAGATTAGAAGAATTGAGATTTTTCCAAATCTTTCTGTTAAAGATAGATTTGAAAACTTTAGAAAGAGCGGAAGTTAAAGAAATTGGACGGTAGTTAGAGCTTTGAGAGGGGTCCCCCTCCTTTGGCACAGGCTGAATGAGCGCACGTTTCAAGAAAGAAGGGAAGGTTGAAGTAGAAAGACATAGGCGAAATAGTTTACCAAGGCATGTGCAAACTCGGAAGCACAAGTTTTGAGAACCACAGGAGGGATACCATCAGGATCGTATGCCTTCTTAGTGTAAAGTTCAGAGAGAGCAGAAATGACATCTTTAGAAGAAATTACAATTTTAGGCATAAAAGAGTTAGAGGGGGTTGAAGGAGTAGGAACAGCTCCGGAATTGTCTAAGGTTGAATGAAAGGCAAAAGTTTGAACAAAGATTTCAGCTTTAGAGGAGGGCAAAACGGCAATTGAACCGTCAGAAGATACTAGAGGAGGGAAAGAGGAAGAAGCAAAGTTAGAGTTGACATTTTTGGCAAAATGCCAAAAAGGGCGAGAGAAAGAGGAGCCAGAAAGATTATTGAATTTTCTACGGAGAAAAGAGTTTTTAGTATCTCGAAGAATAGATTTTGCTCAATTTCGGGATGAAATATAAGTTGAGTGAGGTTCTGGAGTTTGAAGACGACGGTATTCCCTAAAGGCAGCATCCCTGAGGCGAATAGCACGAGAATAGAGTTAAACCAAGGTTTGTTAGGTTTAGTAGAAAGGAAAGAATATGGAATGTACGCCTCCATGCCAGAGAGAATCACCTCCGTTATGCGCTCTTCACACTCCGAGGAACCCCTCCCACGGAAACAGTAATCATTCCATGGAAAATCAGAAAAGTAAGACCGCAAGTCAGGCCAGTTAGTGGCACCAAAATGCCATAAACGTCTCCTCGACGAAGGCGGGGGCAGTTCTTGTGGAAGACTTGAAGTGACAGAACAAGATACAGAGATAAGAAGGTGATCGGATGAACCTAGAGGAGGAAAGAGTTTTACAGTATAAGGGGAAGGATAAGAAGTTAGGAAAAGATCTAGTATGTTGGGTTCATCACCATCGGGTAGGGATATGCACCAACTGCTCAAGGTTGTTTTGGATTGAAAATTGTAGGCGAGTTCACATGGATCAAAAGAACTAGATGAAAGTTTGGCGTTGTGAACATTGAAATCACCTAAAATGATGATTTCGGAGAAAGGAGAAGAAGGAAGAATGTGTTCTATTTTAGAGTTAAGATAGTCGAAGAATTTTGGATAGTCTGTAGAGTTAGGAGACAAGTAGACAGAACAAATGAATTTAGTTTTGGAGTTCCAAAAAAGTTTAAGCCTTAAAGTAAAGAATTCAAAAGATTCCAAATTAGAGACACAAGAAAGGACAACATCATTGTGCACGTCTGCGCAATATACGCCTTTGGCTAAACTTGAGGATAGAGACAGTAGGAGGAAACAGAGTAGGGTTTGCTTCAGAACACTCAGGCACTTGAGTTTCAGTTAAATATATATATATATATATATATATATATATATATATAATATATATATATATATATATATATATATATATATATATATATATATATATATATATATATATATATATATATATACTCAACAAAATTAATTAATGCTAGGAGAGTGACCCTGTAGTAGTCCTCTTCTGGTCTTTCTCTCAGAGGGGAGAGAAAACATGGGAATTTTCCATCAACAACACTCTGATCTCCATCTTTCTACTCGATAGACCATTCAATGCAATTCTGACATCGCCACTCAAACTTTCGTCTGTCCTTAAATATTCTCGCTATTTCTTTTTCTCGTAATCTTTCTTTAAAGGATTACAATACTTCTCTATGAAAACAATCTTCTATGATGTTTAATATTCTGGAGCTCCTTTGAAATTTGTTTACTTTTCACAGGTGCTTGTTTTCACTGTATAGAGTACGTTTCACACATCTGGGATAGTCCCACTCATGTTGCTCTTGAAAAGATAGAATCTAAGTCTTTTCAGTTCTTTCACACTAATTCTCTTCAATCTCTTTGCGAACGTCAAAGTTCTGTTACTTTCCATTCTATCGCTTATTACAACAGCACTGCTCTATTGAACTCTACTATCGCATACCTCATTCAATGAAACAGGATAGTGAGACACGTCTTTTTACAATCTATTTCATTTTTCTATCGAGGAAATTTCGAGAGGAAATGAGGAAGGTGGAATAAAGATATTAACTTTAACTCTTCTGTCATGATAC
>SEYY01013112.1:10000-12400 GCA_009176605.1 Armadillidium nasatum
TATATATATATATATATATATATATATATTTATAATTATAAATATATATATATTATATATATATATATATATATATATATATATTATATATATATATATATATATAAATATTATAATAATTTTTTTTTTTTTTTTTGTGAGAATTTGCGTGAAAAAGGTAAAGTGGGAAATGCATTCTTTATAGATTTGGAGAAGAAAGAGTATGGTAGGGGGTGTAGGAGGAAATTGTTCGAGATATTGAAAGAGGGTTGGGAGGTGGGAGGAAAATTATTGAATGGGATCAAAGACTCTTATAAAAACTAGAGAAAGGGTGAGGGTGAAGATGAAGCTTACTGATTGTTTCAACGTTGAAATGGGATTGAGACAGGGATATGTAATATCCCCAAGTTTTTAACTTGTTGATGAATGGGGTAGTTAGGGAAATTGAGAGGGAAAGGAAAGGTATAAGGCTGAGAAGTGGAAAGGGTGAATGGGAGGTAAATGTACTACTGTTTGCGGATGATGCGGTGTTTGTGCCGAATTCTGGGGAAAAGTTGAGAATGTTGATGAGAGAATTTGTGAGGAAATGCGCAATCAAAGGATTGGGGATAAATCCAGCAAAAAAGTAAAGCAAAAAAAATTGGGTGTGAGGAGGTGGTTGTGAAAGGAGAGGAATGGGAGGAAGTGTAGAAATCTAGGGAAGAGGTGGAAGAATTCAAATAATTGGGAATGTTGATGGAAGGAAAAGGTTGGATAGAAAAGGAAATAAAGAATAGAATTGTGGAGGGAATGAAAGTTATGGAGGGGGGGGGGATTGAGGGAAGTGTGGAAGAAAGGGAAAATATCAAAGGAAATTCAGGTTCGAATATTTAAGCGTATGTGTTTGCTATCTATAATGTATGGATGTGAAACATAGACGATAAATGCTCAGTTGAGGAAAAGATTGAATGTATTTGAGATGAAGGGACTGAGAGCGATATGTGGTTTGAAAAGGATGGATAGGATCAGAAATGATAGAATAAGGGAGATATGTGGATGGAGGAGGGGAATGGTTGATAATGCAGAGAAGGGTGTACTAAGGTGGTTTGGGCATGTGTGTAGAATGGATGAAGACAGGATGGTGGGCAGAATGCTTAAATCCGAGGTTGAGGGAGGTAGAGGGAGAGGAATGCAAAGTGGTGATGGATGAGAGTGAGGGAGATGTTAGGTGGATGGAGTTTTTATATATATATATAATATATATATATATATATATATATAATATAATATTATTATATATATATGATATATATAATATATATATATATATAATATATATATATCATAGGTCAGAATGCACATTAGTGGCCATGCATAACTCAAAAACTACTAATCGTACATTAAAAAGGATTATATTTTTGAAATCCTTGGGAAATTTCAGAAAGAAAATAGTAAAAAAAATGTAAAAATAAGTTTAAAAAAATGGCTTTGGTAATATAATTTGTATTTATAAAATAGTCGTTTTTTTTTTTTAACTTATTTTTTGCAATTTAGTTTTCTGTGTGATACAAAAACAACTGATAGATGGATTCATTGCCGTGTTATAGTAGTCTTCTGCCAAACGTTCGATTCTGCCAAACGTACGATTATATATTAATATATAAAGAACTTTAACTTACTTACGTATAAAAATTATTGTTTTTTTTTTATATCACTTTTTTTACTAAAAAATCTCCAAGGATTTCAAAAATACAATCCCTTTTAATGTACGATTAGTGGTTTTTGAGTTATGCCTGGCCGCTAATATGCATTCTGGCCATATTATATATATATTATATATATATATTTATATATATATATATATATATATAATATATATATATAGTATTATATATATATATATATATATAATATATAATATATATATATATATAAGGATACAGGGTGTGTGCCATAAGTAACTATTCATGGGGAAATACAAAGTGGTTTATGAAAAAACTTTTTATTGAAATATATTCCACATATTTGGCATTGTTTTCAAAATAGATCTGAATACTTATTAACACAAAAGTTTTATTTCTGTAATGCCCTTTCCGATAAGTTCCTGAAGATGATTTATGTCTCTTATCTTCACTGATACATAAGGGCCTTCATGTGCTCCCAAAGGAAAAAATTAAGGAGGTTGAGATATTGGAATCTGGAAGGCCACTCCGAAGGATCAGCCCAACTAATCTAGGAACCAGGAAACTGCAGATCCAGCTACTGATGCACATGAATACCATAATAAGATAAAGCCCCATCTTGATGGAATGAGGGAATCATTTCTTGCAACATGTGAAGATATTTAACAATACCCGTGATTGTAAACGGGCAAGTAATTTTGTCACCCCAAATCCCATTCAACACCATCAATTTACCAGCAACTATCATCTTCATCTTTTT
>SEYY01013113.1:2500-11144 GCA_009176605.1 Armadillidium nasatum
TAGTAATTATTCTTTTTTTAAAAAAATATTTTTCCTCAAAAATTCGAATTTTTTTTTCAAAAAATAATTTCTTTCGATAGTGGGTTAGTCTTGGAGTAATACTGCTTTTTGTGTAACTCTGGGAGCAAAAGTCTATCAGAAGTTTCTGTAGCCAATAAAATTAGAAACATATTTTCCAAATTTCAGATCAAAATATTTTTTTATGTGGCTTCACCGTAGATTTAAATTTGAAAAAACATTCCCATATGAACTGACTGCTAAACATTAAATCCCTCGTAAAAATGTTAGGAATCGACTATTTTCGTCGGGAAAAAGCTATATATTCTGAAATTTTCTGGAGAATCGGATGAAACAAAATTTTTTTTTAAAATCGGACCTTCCCCTTAAAGCAACATTTCCTACCTTTACATCTTTTTTTTTCATACACATTTAAGGTATGTAATAAATCAATATCATTCCAAGGAGCTGCCCCAGGGTTAGATGCATCTATTCACATTTTTGCATAAACCTTCATCGTAAATATACAAATTCTCTGAAGCCAAGTCTCTTCTGTCTTTGTTAAATGAAATTGGTTCTGAAGCATCCATACTTTCAGGGAATATATAACCTTACTCATCCATCTAGCCATATGCAGTTGTTCAGGACCATGGAATCGGATGAAACTAATAGGTACACTACCAAGAAAAAAAATTATTAACTCAATTAGATCACGGTAATCTTCCGGAAATTCTCTCTTTTACTGAGCACGTTCATTGCCCATTTTCTATAATATCCTCTTTAATATCAAGTAATATTTTTTCCAGTGTAGCGCACTGTAGTCCAGTGATGAAGATATTTTGATCAATATTTTTTCAAATACCTTGAAACTTTTTGAATTGGAGAAATTCAGGACCAGAAAAAGCATCAAGAAACTCTAAAAACACACTTTGAACAATCAGCTCCAAGATATGATGACAGCATGGAAGATACAGTAATTCATTTTTGGGATCGATGAAGATGAGATAAAAGAATTAGAGCTTGAACGATCTTATAAGTACCTGGGAATCAAAACATTGAGAAAATAGAAAATTAAATAGTGAAGGGAAAGTTAAATAAAAAACACAGAAGAAGGATGTAGCTAAAATTAAAAATAGAGTTAAAATCCAAAAATAAAATTCAAGCTATTAAGATTCTAGCTATATTGGTGTTTTCGTACAGCTTCGGAATAATAGACTGTATGCAGGAATATCCAAATAATTTAGATATTACGATGGGAAAGTTGCTGCACGCTCATAAAGTAATATATAATAAGTGTGTAGAAAGAATCCGCACAACTAGGGAGAAAGGAGGAATGGGAGTGTCACTTATAGAAAGAATATCCAGAACTTAAATAATTGGAACTGGCAAATACTTGAGAAAAAGGAAGATAAATCCATAAAATGAGTATATATCATGAGAGAACAAAATTCACTTCGTCATCATCAAAAATATTAATAAAAAAATTTGACTCTTTATGAGAAAGGCACATAGAACGAGATGAAGATGAAGAATAGAATGAGGAAATCTTACACAGCACCATTAAATACATTAAGGGTAAATTTAAAGAGAGAAGAGACGAAGGAAACATTGAACAATTTAAACTACGTTTGCTAAACATTATAAACAAACTCTGGATGAAGTATTTATAGATACCGACAGATCTATTACAGTTTTCGTAAAGGGGTGGTCGAGAAATAATGAGGAGAGGACCATATTAGCAATTCAAGACCAGGGACTAAAAACCAATTGGTTCAATAAACATAGAAAAAAACAAAGAATTTCGGACAAATGTAGAATTTGAAAGGTTTGATCAGAGTCTGAAAATTATGCATTAAATGAATGTAAAGTATTGCTTGAGAAGAATTTTTAAACAAATAGACATAACAATATTTGCCAATTGATACATTTTACACTCTTCCAAATATGTAATATTCCGATCACTACAACGAAATATTGGGAGCATAACCCAAATAGTATTGAAGAAAACAATAGAATTTTGCTACAATATGATTGCAACATTCCAGCTGCAATACATGAAAAAACAATAAGCAGGGTTTTGTCATGCATGACAAAAAAAAAAATAAATAAAAAATGTTGGATTGCGCATGGGGGACACCATGAGATGGCGAAGCGTCTGCATAGGAACTTTAATACCAGAAACTAAAATGTGAAATGAGAAGAATGTGAAATATAGAAAGATTGTAGAACACCAATTATTGAATTAGATCACCAGGTATAATTACGTAGTCCCACAGGGCAGCTAAAAGGAATTCCTATTCATATCTCAACAATTGGATAAAATATGGTATCAATAAAGAAAAGTATCATCACCATACGAGCTACTTTAGGACATAGGTAACATAAGTGTAGAAAAATGTAATAAGAATCATCCTAAGGTCTGAAGTTTGAGCCCATACGATTCTGAAGAAAAAAAATAAATAAAATTAGCTTACCCTTTATAAAATTAATGAAGGAAAAAAAAAATAAAAATAATATATAATATATATATAAATATATATATATATATATATATATATATATATATATATATATATATATATATATATATATATATATATATATATATATATATATATGGAACTCCTCCTTGGCTAAATGATTCGTCTCAGCAAATCAGTGTCTACCTATTTCTTCATGCTATAACCTGCGTTCATTCAACTTTTATTTTAAAAGGTGAACGTCTCAAACCATTAATTATCGTCCTATAATTTTAACCTGTGTTCATTTTAAGGCTTTGCAATCTATGAAAACGAGAAACATTCCTCATATTAATGGCTTCACATTTCCTACTACCACTTTTTTAATAGACGACCCTCTAAATATATATATATATATATATATATATATATATATATATATATATATATATATATATATATATATATATATATATATATATAATATATATATATATATATATATATATATATATATATATATATATATATATATATATATATATATATATATATATATATATATATATATATATATATATATATATATATATATATATATATATATATATATATATATATATATATATATATATATATATATATATATATATATATATATATATATATATATATATATATATATATATATATATATATATATATATATATATTTATTTTTTTATTTTTTTTTTTTCGAAAGAATCAAAATTTACTTTGTATAGGGGGTGTTCCATAGTCAAGTTTCTTTAAAGATTTTGGTGAATTCTAAAGCTAAGCGCGTCCTTCAATGAATCGTGTTTCAAGAATTTTACTGCGGGAGTTTTCATCTCCCTGCTGCGAAAATTGAAGATAAAAAGTTCTGTCTTCAATTTAAGCTACAGCAGTCTTTATTGGTTACTTGATGGAACAAACATAATAAAAAAAAAATCAATAAAATGAATCAGATAAGATTAAAAATAATCCTGCAAAAATAAATGAAAATTATAATAAAATAACAGTAGACACAAATTGAAATCATTTAAATGCTTACATGTAATAAAAAATAATTGGATAGGACTTTAAATGTCCCAACAAATAAGGTCACATAATCAAACATATATACATAATATGAATTATAATATACAAATATATAAATATCCTTTTTTAAAGACTCGTCTGATATTCAGATGTAAATGGCAAATCAATTATGGTAGGTAAAGTCTGGATCTAATTCCCTTTATCTATTTTCGCAACTTTCATTAAATTTCACACTTTCAAACGCCGTGTATCTGGGCAAGTTGGCTTTCAATTTGGTCTGTCCTGAGAATTTCCCAACTCTGATGAAAATTTTTAGGCTTCTTTCTTTTTGTCCAACAGATTATATATATAAGGTAGGTTCGGGTAATAAGGCCTAGTTAAGGGAGATTTGAAATAAAATAAAAACTATATATCGAAATCAACCAATTTTAATGGGAAGTAAACCTATAGAACCAATATTATAAAATATAAACAAAAAATGGCAACTTTACCGTAAACAAAAAACAAAATTGAACATTTTTTAAAAGCCTGTCTATAGGCCTTTTTATACTATGGTCGGGTAATGAGGCTTAAGACTTTAACATACATAGATAACAAAATAGGCATCTTATATTTGATAATTGAGATCAATAATCATAGATATGAATTAATCATGCATGAAGTCTTACAAAAAGAAACAAATTCCTTTGATTAACAGCCATCAGGACACTCAAAAGTGCCCGTATCATCTGCTGACAAACCAACGCACTCCTCGTGATACCACTTGCCGCATTTAGCACATTGCCTCATATCTGCCATCTTTTCCAGCAACTTTAGCAGATGGGTTGAAGTTGTTCTTGATGTTATTAAGTTCGCAAAATTTAAAGACCAAGCATCGGAGAATCAGTGGTGTCACAGGCAATCCAATTTCAGCGAACCTCATGATTCTGTTTACAAGTTCAGTTTCCTGGTCGTCACTGAGTATGGATTTTCGACCTAGTGTTTTTTTTTTTTTTTTTTAAACTGCCGGTCTGAAGATGATTCCTAATGGTTTTTCTGGGAACTTTATAACTCTCAGCAGCTTTATAGGTGATCAGTATTCCTCTTTCTACCGCTTGAACAGCCGACACCAAGTCATTTTCAGACCACAATGCTCGTTTGGGGGACATTGTGATTGCTATCACTGAAAAGAAACAATAAATAAGTAGTTAACAGTTGTCATTATTTATTATAACACTCCTTGCATTTTAAAAAAGATACTAACTAAAACTTTAATATTGATACAAAAAGGAGGATAATAAGGCCTACGATCAAATTTTGTAGGCCTTAATAACCTCAGACAACGTGTGTAAAGAAAAATAAAAATAATAGGATTCGAACCATGATATTATAATTTAAACTTCAAAGGTCATAAAAGTATGAAATAATAGAAATCTATAATGCAAAATTACATAGTTATGTGAAATATTTCAAAATATTACGTTTGTATCGGACGATTTTTTTGTTATTCGTGCTGCGTAACCGCTCCCAACAATGAATGACGCCGCACTGGCAACATCGCGTGAGCCATCGCGTCTCGACACATTTGAGGCGCCATCTTAGAGTGTTAGCTACCTACGTTTGTGACCTTGAGCGATTCAAAGAATTTTAAATTGGATTTTTATTGCTTAGGCCTTATTACCCGACAGGCCTTATTACCCGAACCTACCTTATATATATATATATATATATATATATATATATATATATATATATATATATATATATATATATATATATATATATATATATATATATATATATATATATATATATATATATATATATATATATATATATATATATATATATATACCAAAATATAAAATAACGTTTTCTTTAATAAAAATATTTTAAAGCGTTAACTTGTGAATTGTGTTCATTTTGTTTTAAATAAGAAACCAACAGTTAAACCCTTGTGATAATTAAAAATAAGTTTCTTTTTGAAATAAAAATAATTATAATAAATATATAAACTATTACTATTAAAAAAATAAAACATATAAAATATAGTGTAAATTGTAAAATATTAACATAACAAATTATTAATTCATTTTTGGTGCCAAAACTATTTTGGCGCTAAATTTGAATTAAGGTAAAACTATTATGAGAAACTATTATAAAATGTAAAATGTATTTATTTTATATTATTTTGAATTAAAATTTAAATAAAAAATAGTTAATGTTAAAAATATAAATCATAATGTATTTTTATATATAAAATGTAAATTTATTATAAAATAATATTTTGTAATTTAAATGTATATTATTTTATATACTATTTCAATATTAATTTGTGAAACTTTAAAAATAGTAACTTTGTTAACCATTTTTGTTATAATTAGGGAATAAATAAATAAAGTGGAAAACTCTCTACTTTTCTTACACCTTCCCAAATACTGAGATAATTTCAGAAGGCATAGAAATAGTAGTAACCTTTCCCTTTATTCCGAGGAGCCAAAGAAGAATCCGCCTCTACAGCCAAGCTGCCCAAGAAGAAGACGACCCAAGCAGAAGCCCTAAAAGAAGCAGTCCCAAGCAGAAGTCCAAAAGAAGCTGCCCTTAGAAGAAGAAGTTCCAACGCCTCTGCTACCAAAAAGGAAACCCAGTTTGGCAGCTCATTTTGCCCTCGACTGTGGTTAACTTTGAAGTAGCCTTCCACCTGAGGCTACACTACTCTCCCCAGAGGGTCCTAGAGAAGCGGTATCTACCTACGAGGTTACCAACCCTCCTGAGGCTCTGGAGAGAACCGATGGCCACCTGCTCGTCCTTACGAGCCGGCATCCCCCTACGGGTCTCCACTACAAAGAGGGTCCTCTATATATATATATATATATATATATATATATATATATATATATATATATATATATATATATATATATATATATATATATATATTTATAAGTTAGGAGAGGAGGAGAGAAGTGGGGAGAGGGAGTGAGGGTGGAAGATGGTGATGTGATTCAAGGAGAGAAGGAGGCGGGGGAGAGATGGAAGAGACACTTTAGTGATTTGGGGACGGGTATGGGAGACGAGGGGGTAGTGGGGAATAATGAAGAGATGTTGTTAGAAGAAGATGAGAGTATTAGTAGAGAGGAAGTAAAAGTAGCTGTGGGAAAGGTGAAGAAGGGAAAGTGGTCAGGAATGGATGGTATATATGAGGAGATGATAAGGTTGGGAGAGGAGAGATAGTTGACTGGTTGGTTTGAATATATAATGTGTGTTGGGTAAAAGGAAAAGTGCCTCAGGAGTAGCAAGATGACTGCATAGTGCTAATATACAAAGGAAAGGGGATAATGAAGGTGTGTAGGAATTATAGGGTTGATAAGCTTGTTGAGTGTAGTGGGGAAAATTTATGGGAGAGTTTTAGTATCGAAAGTAAAAGCAATTCACAAGAGACAGAGTGGAGGAGAAATAGGGAGGTTTTAGAGAGGGTAGGGGATGTGTGGATCAGGTGTTTACACTGAGAATGATTGATGAGAAATTGCGTGAGAAAGATAGAGTGGGGTATGTATGCTTAATGGACTTGGAAAAGGCGTATGATAGAGTATGTAAGAGGAAATTATTTGAGATTCTAAGGGATGGGGAAGTGAGAGGTAGATTATTGGATGGAAATTAAATCATTTTATGAGAACTGTAGAGCGAGGGTGAGGGTGAGGAGGGAACTGACTGAATGGATTAACGTGAGAGTTAGACTGAGGCAGGAGTTTGTTATGTCTCCGTGGTTCTTTAATGTGTTAATGGATAGTGTTGTTAAGGGGATGGAGAGGGAAGGGAAAGGCATTAGGTTGAGAAGAGGAGAGGGTGAATGGAAGGCAAATGTCTTGTTGTTTGCGGATAGTTGCTGAATCTGGGGAGAGGCTAAGAATGTTGGTGAAGGAGTTTTTGAGGGAAGGTGCGTAGAAGAGATTAAGGGTAAACTCAACAAAGAGTAAAGTTATGAGGATTGGGGGTAGGGATAAAGCAAAGTAAGAAGTGGAGGGGGATTACCCCAAATCGTAGACAGGAAAAGTCGTCGACAGGTCAAATCGTCGACAAGCCAAAAACAAAATTTTTCCCTCGCGTCCAAAACGTAGACAACTTTTTTGTTAAGGTCATTGGGTCGACAACATTTTTTTACAAGTCGGCCAAATCGTCGACACTATAAATCGATATCGATTAATCGAAAGATATATATCATCATCACTCACGGGTCGGGTGGTAGAGCCCCCCTTAGACGAATGTTCGTGTGCCATGCATCTACTAAAATAATATATTAAAAATTAAAAAAATATATTCATAATTATTATAATAATAAAATTAAAAAAATAGGCTTACATATCGATTGTATCGATATAAAAAAAAATTACGATGTTGGTCAAACAGTCGACACGTTGAAATTGAAAGGAAAACGATAGACAGATTTTTTTCAAAAGTATCGACGATTTGACCTGTCGACAATTTTTCCTGTCGACGATTTGGGTACAGCACCGAGTGGAGGAATGGGGGGTGTCGAGGTGGGGGAGAGAAATTTGAGGAGGTAGAATAGTTTAAATATCTGGGAATGCTGGTGGAGGAAAAAGGGGGAATGGATGGGAAAAAAGAAAGAGTGATAGAGGGAATGAAAATGATGGGGGGACTGAGGGAAGTATGGAGGAAGGGGAAAATATCAAAGGAAATAAAGGTAAGAATGTTAAAGAGTATGTGTCTAACATCTGCAATGTATGGGTACGAAACATGGGTGATGAATGCTCTGATTAGGAAAAGATTAGAAGTTTTTGAGATAAAGGGATTGAGGGCTATATGTGAGTTAAGAAGGGTAGATTGAATCAGAAACGTAAGAATAAGGGAGATGTGGAATGGAAGAGGAGAAAAGTAGGAAGAGCGGAATGGGTGTATTAAGATGGTTTGGGAATACGTATGTAGAATGGATGAGAATAGGATGGTTGATAGAGTTGATGAAGATCCGAGGTAGAGGGAGGAAGGGGGAGGGGAAGGCCGAGGTGGAGGTGGATGGATTTGGTGAGGGAGATACTGGGGGGAGGGAGAGGTTTGAATGTGGATGAAGTTAGAAGTGTTGCGGAGGACAGAGTGAAAAGGAGGAAGGGAGATAGTGTGTGAATGTGTGT
>SEYY01013115.1:0-20760 GCA_009176605.1 Armadillidium nasatum
TACAATATTTCTGGAGGTAGCCAGTTTATGGCATTTAAAACATCCAAGGAAGGAGACATAAGTCTGAACAGTGTACATTTTAAAACGAAATTTTAATTTGGTTGGGAGAAATATCAGTGAAAAGAAATTAAGAAAAAAGGGTTTGGCGTCGTTTTTATTACGAAAAGGGAACCAAATAGATATAAGCGAATGACACGAATCACCTTTGTAAAAATATGAATAATTTATTGGTGAATAGTTTATCTTTGGAGGTATAACGGATATCATCTGGTTTGCAAATAATGGGGATCATCTCCAGATAATACAGGGAAACTAGTACTGGCTTTGAGTTCTGGTGGCAGCAAGGACCAAGATGGATTCAATTCCTAATCTGTGTTACCGGTGTCTCAATTTTTTGGAGAGCTACCTTTACTGCGTCAGAGAAAGAGATGGCTTTATATCAGTTTGTGGTCGTGATGATGTAAATAAAATTAAAGATGGATGGAAGTCAGACCTGGAAACCCCTGGAGGAGGAAGGGGGGGAGGAGTTAAAAAAGCGACTGCGTGAATTTGATTATTATTAAGACATCTAGTTCTGAGATATTGCTGATGATACAGGGGATCATGGGATGGCTGGCATGAGATAAGTCACTGTATTATGTGTAGAGGTGAGCACAGCCTTTGCTGCTTTAGCAGCAATTCTAAACAACGAAATTGGAATGTTAGTTGGGTTAGAAGAGTACAATCATTTCATAAACAAATATACCGAAATCCTTGTGTCTCTGATCTAGAGAATGAAAGAGTCCTCTTCTTTTTTTTTTTTATTATTTATTCATTAAGAATCTAGGCCGCTTTTAATAACCGCTATGCGATTTATAAATACAGATACAATAAAACAAATTTATATATATATATATATATATATATATATATATATATATATATATATATATATATATATATATATATATATATATATATATATATATATATATATATATATATATATATATATATATATATATATATATATATATATATATATATATATATATATATATATATATATATATATATATATATATATATATATATATATATATATCCGATCCCTGCAAGGCTCTAGGGGCCTGTCAGCTGGCCCAGCACTCGTCTCCATCTAGATCTCCGCCCCATATAACAAAATTGGGATCAGAGAACTTTCAAAAATTATTTTCTTTACTCCTATATCCATTCTTTTGTCGGCCAAGATTGGGTACGGCGCTCTCACCACTCTTCCGTATTTCTCCGTCCTGTTGGTGATTTCCAGCGTATTTTCTCATTTCCTTGTGAATATTTCCCCTCCAAATACTTACATCTCTCTACCACCCTCACCTCCTTGCCATGCACCTTCAGAACAAGTTACTCTCCCTCCTATTAACAGTTCTGTCTTTTCCACATTCACGCTCAATCAGCTTTTCGGCAAAACTTCTTATCACCTTTCTTAACTTCTCTCTATCTTGGCCCCATATATATATATATATATATATATATATATATATATATATATATATATATATATATATATATATATATATATATATATATATATATATATATATATATATATATATATATATATATATATATATATATATATATATATATATATCTGACTGCTGTCGAACTCGGACGTGTTTGAAACAGCTGGGAAAGAAGAATAGAGAAGAGTCCAGAGAGAGGATTGGAAGGGTGGTTTGAGGTCTTCTGACGAAGTATTGAAGATCTTTTCGTCTGAAGAAAGAAAAGAATAGATTGAATGCAAGAATCCAGATTGTAATTTACAAGTAATTGAAAAATTTTATTAGTCGAAGAAAGTATTTAAAAATTTTATTGAATTTAACATTTGGAATTAAAAGAAGTTGATTCAAAATTAATATTTAAACTATCAAGAGGAGCAACAAAATTTTCGAAAGAGGTCTTTTAGTAATTTTAAATCAAAATCATCTGTGGAGCAACAAAATTTTCGAAAGAGGTCTTTTAAGTAATTTTAAATCAAAATCATCCGTGAAGCAATAAAACTTTTAATTGAAACTTCTAGATAACTTCTGGTTGAAAAGGATTGGGATTTCGAAGCAGTCAGAACAAATGAGGAATAATTCTTCACCTGGTTCTAAAGGCTGGGAACCTTTTAAACCAGTTTTTTTTTTTTTTCTTCCCAAGTACGGCTGCAGGAATATGAAGTTTCTGCAGCCGACACCACCCTGCATCTTGCTGGATATGGTGTAGAGTATAAAAAAAAAAAATAAATATATATATATAAAATAAATATATATATATATATATATATATATATATATATATATATATATATATATATATATATATATATATATATATATATATATATATATATATATATATATCCTCTGGTGGGTAAAGACCAGAGGCCAACTAATTTCCACCAGGGTTGGGGCAATACCGGAACCTAATCGTTAACCACAGACATGCTCCGATACACGGAGCTTGAAAGTGTGCAAGTCAAAAGAAGTTGGGAAAACAGATGAAGAGAGTGTTCCAGACTTTACCAGTAGAGTACATATAAGATTAGGCATAGTGTTTAAGCCTGGGGCCAGACAGTTGGACAGAGAAAGGATAATACTATGTAGAAAGGCGTGTTGCACGAGCCCTTCTCAATGGAGGATAAATGCAACGGGAGAGAGCAGTATCTATTGTACTAGCGATAGTATAGAGTGATTTACGCAACAGTTCGACGGGCAGAAAGAGATTGGAGAGAATTAGTGAGAGAAAAGAGTTAAGACGAAAAGTCATAGACTTTACCTTGTCAAGGAGAGCTGCGTGAGTGGAACTACCCCAAATGTCACCACTAACCCTATAAAGAGAAAGCAACTGGATTGGAGTAAAAAAATCACGAAGACGCAACAGAACACCCAACCTCTTAGAAGTTTGTTTAGAAAGAGAAGTAATGTGATCCTTCCAAGAAAGATCACGAGAGAAAGAAACACCAAGAATATTAAGGGAATATTAGCTTGAAATTTTGTTTCTCGCAAAGCCCTAGGTAAGATTTTAAATAGTTTCGACTTCCAAAGCCAAAGTTAAGGGCAGAAAGATTCAGTTTTGTTTTCGAAAAAATTCCGTAGAGTGGAAGACCCAGAATCAAAGAGAAAGGAAAGATCACAAGTAGAGCGTTTATTTTTATTTATTTTTTACTAAAGTCATACTGGCGATCAATATAAGATTTGAAGAATTGAGATGTTTCCAAATCTTCCTGTTAAGGATTGAATCGAAAACTTTAGAAAGAACGGTAGTAAGAGGGTTGAGAATGATCCACCCCCTTCTTCGGAACAGGAAGAATGAGAGTACGTTTCCAGCAAGAAGGGAAGGTTGAAGCAAAAAGACAGAGGCGAAATAGTTTACCAAGGAAGGGTGCAAGCTCAGAAACAAAGGTTTTGAGAATCATAGGAGGGATACCATCAGGACGGTACATCTCCTTAGTGTTAAGCTCTGAGAGTGCAGAAATGACATCTTTAGTAGAAATTACAATTGTAGGCATAAATGAATTGGAAGGAGCTGAAGGAGGAGGAATTGCTCAGGAATCGTCTAAGACTGAATCAGAGGCAAAAGTTTGAGTGACGAGTTCAGCTTTAGAAGAAGGTACGGCAGTTGTGCAGTCGGAAGATATTACAAGAGGGAAAGAGGAAGAAGCAAAGTTAGAATTGGTATTTTTTTTTTTTTTTTTTTTTTTTTTAAAAAAAAATAGAAAGGGCGAGAAGAAGAACCAGGATTATTGCATTTTCAACGAAGAAAAGGTTTTTGGTGATGCGGAGGACAGATTTTGCATTATTTCGGGATGAAATATAAGTTGAATGAATTTTTGGAGTTTTACGACGACGGTAATCCCTGAAGGCAGCATATCTGCGGCGAATAGCACGAGAACAAGCAGAGTTAAACCAAGGTTTGTTAGGCTTAGTAGAAGGGAAAGAATATGGAATGTACGCCTCCATGCCAGGGAGAATCACTTCAGTAATGCTCAACACACATCGTGGTCCCCTTCCACGGAAGCAAAAAAAAAAAAAAAAAAAAAAAAAAAAATATATATATAATATATATATATATATATATATATATATATATATATATATATATATATATATATATATATATATATATATATATATATATATATATATATATATATATATATATATACCATCCTCACGGTCAGAGACCTTTTCAAGGAAGGGGCATAATTAAAGGATAACACCCCCCCCAATCCCGAACCTAACGTAGAATACCTCAAGTAGTCGCAGACACAGAGTTTAGGAGTTTTTTTTACATACAGCAGGAAAAACAGAAGATAGAGAGTTCCACAGAACAGAGGTGGCTGGAAAGGAGGAGGTACCACAAGGTGCAAGCCTTAAGTTTGCAATGCTCACACAAAGTTCTGGTGCAAGCAAGTCACCCCTTGTGTTGCGAGGGCGACGCAATGGTGGTGGAATGCGAGAGGTCGACTCCCTTGAGCACCAACCGTTGTATTACCTATAGGAAAGAGAGAGTGCCCCAACGTCACCTCTCAGAGAAAGAATGTCAAGGGAGTTTGAAAGTAGGGGACAGTTTATTAGTCTTTTAGCCTTAGACTCAACCTTATCCAAAAGAAGGGTGGAACCGGAACCACCCCAAATGTGAGAATGGTACTCCATTCAAGGACTGATAAAACCCTTATATAATTAGAGTAACAGTTTAGAAGAAAAAAATTCCCACAATCTGAACAGAACTCCCGACTTTTTAGAGGTGACCTTAGCAACCTTTGTGATATGATATTTCCAAGATAATTTATTGTTTATGTTTACACCAAGAATATTTATCTTGTTCCAACTGTATCCTTTATATAGGTGAGAGGGGTGAGAGGGGTTAGCTGTCGAAGGAGATAGGAAAGTTAGGTGTTAGTTTTCAAAGAGTTGAATTTCACAAAGTAGCGGTGGCCCCACCGGGAAATCCCATCCATATCTGCAAGATTAAAATCGTAAAGTTGAAGACGAGAAGCAACTCTAGAAGCAAAAGAGGGAGCAGATTTGAAATGCGTCGAAGAATGGAGAGTTGACTCGTCGGCATAAGAATGAACAGAGTTAGAAGTACAGCTGAGGAGGTCATTTATGAAAAGTAAGAATAAAGTAGGAGATAGAACAGAACCCTGAGGAACCCAATTACTTGATATTTTATATATATATATATATATATATATATATATATATATATATATATATATATATATATATATATATATATATATATATATATATATAATATATATTATATATATATATATATATATTATACTCGGTTACCATCTTAATATACTGCTAATGGATTAAATTAGGGATTAAAATTAAAATAAACTATTTAAGAAAACAAACCAAATAGTATGAAGGAAATGGCATGAAAATAAATGGAAAAGCAGTTTTGTGCATTTCAAAAATCACTTTTAGTGGAAAGCAACATATCAATGTTCTGGAAACAAAATTATCGGGAAGCGATGTGGCAAAATATTACGTAATATTAATAAAAAATTTCATAATTAAGTAATTAAATAAATGAACAATTAAGTATAACAAGTTGATCTATGCTATACAAAGAGTTAACTTTCTTAATTTGACCAAAATCGGATCTGTAGTTACAGAGATATAGAATATAAGCCAAAAAATTTAATTAACGGTTAATTAGTGATTAATTAATTGAAAATTTGGATAATTAAGAAAAACAATGTTTCATGGTATTCGAAACTCTACAGTCAAAAGAAATTAAACATTCAAAAAAAATGTAAGCCAATGGGATTAAGTTACTTTAAAAAATCTGTTATCAGTATCGGTATCGGTCATTTTCTGTCGATAGCGATACCTAAAAATATACCGATACTTCACTCCATCTCTAGTATATATATATATATATATATATATATATATATATATATATATATATATATATATATATATATATATATATATATATATATATATAATATATATATACACTTGAGTTTGGAACAGCTTATTCCGGCGCTTGGACGAGATTCGGGCAACGGGTGGCAAATAGAAAGGCAAAAAGAGAAGGTTTTTAAACTGTATCCTTACCCACTGGGAAATGAGGACAAGATGAATACATGATCCGCATAGAAATCACAGTACAATAGGTACCTCAATTTGGAATGAAAAGGGGATTAAAACCTAAGAAGAATAACAAGGAAAATGCCTGTTATAATGTATGGGAAGAAGAAAGGAGAAGGGAAGGAGGATAAGATATATATGCATAAAGTACCATAACGATGACATCGAGAAAATCAATAATACTAGTAATGAAATGACAATAACAACATATAGTAAGAAAAATTTAAGAAGTAATGATAGTTAAATAACAATATAATCAATAATAAAAATAACAATAAAATTGGCAATAATGACAATAATAGCATTCGGGTATTTAAAGAAAGAAAAGAAATAATAAACAAAATTTCTGAAGGAAGCTCAGCAGACACTAAAAAGTCTGAGCTCCAGTCTTTGACAAGGTCTTTTTCTTTTTGAGGAAAAAAAAAATGAAAAAGAAAAAAAAAAAAAAAGCCCCTGGGCGCACCTACCTACCTACGAGATGGAATGGGAGTACAACATAGCTTCACAACTTTATATAGAAGCTTTCCTCTTCCAACTTGAACTTGATCAAGTCTTCTTTTCAACAAATTTGCACCAATGAGATTCAAGTAAGATTAATATTATTAACATTAAACTGATAGCAATAAAAAATAATATTTAATAATAGCAGCTTAGTAGTAGTAATTGCACATTGATGAATTAAAACTATAGGAAAAAAAAATTACATCCAATAAACATTTCTAAAAAACGAATGTTTCATAAACACATCAGAAAAGAAATCCCCAAAAAATGTAAAATTAAATTTAAACAAACATGAATAAAAATAACTTGTAGCTTTTTATTCCAAAATTTGACTCAGATTATAAATTATTATTATTATAAATTTAAAATTTTTTCCTATCATATAATCAATTATTTTATTTATATAATGAATGGTTACACAACAGACTCATACATTTATAAAGACTAGAGTTCAATTCAAAATTTAAGGCAAAACTTAAAATATATATATATATATATATATATATATATATATATATATATATATATATATATATATATATATATATATATATATATATATATATATATATATATATATATATATATATATATATATATATATATAAATCACAAACTTAGAACCTATGTCGGGCACATAAACAATGATAAGGATTTGCCAATCTAATTTGTCACATCTTAACCTCATTAAATTATTAAGTAATTTGAACTAAATCTTCTTGAAGATTCACTAGTAAAGCTATAACTAGCTTTGGTAATAATAATAATAATAATAATAATAATAATGACTGCCTTGTTTTGGCCATTCTCTTGAGGTAATACAGAGAAAATATTAGTCTATTAAACTATGATGTTAATTTAAAATTTGGCCTAAGAACAATTAAAAAAATAAAATGAGTTATAAAATTTAGTGAAATGGTGTTCCAGAAACACCAATATTCATTTAAATTTTAAACTAATATAAATACAGATCTCCACGAACATAATAATAATAATAATTCTAATTAATGATTTAATTTTAAAGCCTTAACTAGGATTTGAAATTAAATTATCAATCTTGTTTATTTTGAATGACACACACACACACACTCACAGAGTACGAGTTTAACGTACAATTTTAATTGTTTATTCCCAATATGACTAAGTAAATAATAATTATAACATGTAGACTCACACTAGGATATTTGCTCTTCATCTTTTTGTTCTTTGCTAATATTTTGGTTTAGTTTATCATTTTCATGCTCAACAAAATCATCAAGCAAGCTTGGCCACGCCTCTGTGTCATCGTAAAGACTAAGGTCGTCCGCTACTGTTTCTGCAAAATTTAAGAACATATACCACGTATCACGAGAAATGCCTCTGATGCTCGGATGTTGTTCCAGGAATTGGATCCAACGATTCAAGATGGATGGCTCTTTCAGTGTGAATACTAGTTTCCACAGCAGGATGGAAATATCCACTGGTAGAATCCTCTGGCCGGATTCGGAGTCGAGTCCGAACTTAAAAGTAAAGCGATAAAGGTCTTTGAATTTATCGGGATTCTGAACCTCCAATATTAAATCATTAAATTTTAATTGAATTCCCTTAACACTATCGGCTTTTAATAATTTGCACCCATTAACAAATTCTTCGCGCGTAAATTTACACATAGTCTCCGCACCAAATTTCCACGCTAATAGCAAAACTTTAAAGTCATCAGGTTTTACATCTAAATCTAAACAAAGTTTCACTATCCCTTCAGCCAAAATGGCATCACAGTTTTCATCTTTATACTGTTCAAAAAGGATGATAATTTTAGTTTCATTACACTCCTTGGAAGAAACACGGCGTATTTCGTTGCTCGCCGATTTCGCCAAAGGGGGAATGCGAGAATAAAAGGATCTTTTCTCAGGCATAGTTATAGTTATATTAGACGCCTTGCTGCTACCGTTGCTCTGACTATCAACTGGTATAACTGGTGACCGACTTTCTATACAACCTACACTACTCCCGCTCTCACTTGCATCTGAAAATATATATATATATATATATATATATATATATATATATATATATATATATATATATATATATATATATATATATATATATATATATATATATATATATATATATATATATATATATAGGGACCGACCGGGGCTGGAATTTGGCCGGGGCCGGGGTTATGGCCAGGGTTTCCTAAAATTTGTAAAGAGGTCAAAAGCACTGAAATTTTAGGTTAAGAAAATTAGATATAAGGTTTATTTAATTGTAAGGAAGGAGTAGAATAGGCAACATTCATTTAAATTAATGATTATATGCATTTTCTCTAAAAAAAATCAGAAAATTACAGTTTTGTATATTTAAAGTTTAAAAAAAGTACAAAAATTTAAAAAAAAATTATTCTAATTCATAATAGTGATTTAACACGTTTACCTAGGTAAGACCCAAAGGTAAAGTTTGAAAATACTAGTGGAAGGAAAGAGGAAGAGGCAGAGTTTGAGTTGACATTTTATGCAAACTGCCTAAAAGAGAGGAAGATGAAAGACTAGAAAATTATTGCATTTTGTATTAAAAAATGAGTTTTTGGTGTTACAAAGAACAAGATCAGATTTTGCACGATTTCAGGATGAAATTTACATTGCACAATTTTCAGAAGTTTGAAAATAAATGTAATTCCTGAAGGCAGCATCCCTGCGGCAAGTAACACGATAATAAGAAGAGTTAAACCTAGGTTTGTAAGGTTTAGTGGAAGTGAAAGATTATAGAATGTAGTCTCCATGCCACAGTGAATCACCTCAGTAACACGCTCTAAACAAGCATTGGGATACCTCCAACTGAATTGCTAATCATTCCACAGGAAATCAAAGAAGTACAACCAAAAGTCCGACCAGCATGCGGTACTGAAATATCACAAATGTTTCCTCCAAATACGTGTCATTCTTGCAGAAGACTTGAGAACATAGAAGAGGTTACAGAGATAAGAAAGTGATTGGAAGAACCCAGAATAGGTTAGAGTTTGACAGTATAAAGAGAAGGATTAGAAGTTAAAAAAAAATAGTCTAGAATGTTGGGTTTATCTCCAAGACGATAAGGGATACTAGTAAGGAGCTGCACCCACTACTCAAGGTCATTTTGGATAGAGAATTAAAATAGATTTAAAATCTCTATAAACCTTCTTTGGCTGAAAATTAGAGAGACAGTAAGAATGCTTAAGCACATGAGTTTGTCAAAAATAAGAGGTTAGTTCTAAAAGAAGAGAGGTGGTGTTCAACAAAATGGAAACTGTATTGAACAGCGCAGGTTGCATCGTGAGAATTAGAAGAAAGTCACTGGCATCAGTATGGACTGACCGGGGCCCTGGCCAACCCCGGCCCAGCTAATAATCAGGGAAAACATTGGTTTACCAGCCGGGGTTCAAATTGAAAATTATGCTTTTTAATAATGGATTAAATCAAACAAAATATATGAAATTAATAAGATTTTTCTTCTTGCTTTTTCAATATTTTCTTTTTTCCTTTTTTTTTTTTTTTGACCGCTCCTTTTCTGCTTGTGAATGTTCATCTTTGTGTTTTGATTTTAGATGTCCCCATAAAAATTTGGTTGAAAAATTTTTACTTGGGGCACCCGGAGATCCTCTTCTAATTTTCTGACTGCAGATTTTACATTTAGCGATTTCGAGCCTATCCTGAAACATTGTAAATCACTCTCATATTGCTGAAGCTGTTCTTTTAGCCATATTGACTGAAAGTATAAACAAAATAATAATTTTGAAATAATGTAGCTAAATGATACAAATTTGATACACAAGCAATAAAATAACTATGTATAAATACAGGTTATATTCATAATTTTATATCTTACATTTTTTCAAACTTTACCTTAGGGTCTTACCTAAGTAAACCTGTTGAGTAACTATTGTGAATCAGAAATAAAAATCAAAATTTTTTGTAGTTTTTTCAAACTTTTATTTTACAAAATCTGTAATTTTCTGAATTTTCTTCTGAAAAATCCATATAATCATTAATTTAAGTTATTTGAAATGTTGAATAAATTGTACTCCTTCCTTATAAATGAATATTATATTTTCTTAACCTAAAATTTAAGTGCTTTTGACCTCTTTACAAATTTTAAGCAACACCGGCCCTGCCCCGGACCATGAAAATTCCAGCCCCAGTCAGTCCCTAGGCATCAGTGAACATTGAAATAACCTAATATGATAATTTCTGAGAAAGGAGAAGGTAGAATGTTCTCTGTTTTGGAGTCTAGATAGTCAAAGAATTTAGGATAGTCAGTAAATTAGAAGATAAATAAACAGAACAAATGAATTTAGACGTAGAATGGCAAGAGAGCTTTAGCCACAGGGTGGAAAAATTCAGAAGACTCCAGATTACAGACACGAGAGTAAACAAAATCTTAGCGCACATATGCATAACAACCTTCTTTGGCTGAAAATTAGAGATAAAGAGACAGAAAGAATGCTCAAGCACATGAGTTTGTCAAAAATAAGAGGTTAGTTCTAAAAGAAGAGAGGTGGTGTTCAACAAAATGGAAACTGTATTGAACACCGCAAATGTTGCAGAAATTAATGAAGAAAATAGACCATGCATTAGGGCAAGTTGGATGTAAAGTCTTGGTGGCACCAACCCTATATCACCTATCATATGACTACAAAATAACTAGGCATTATAGAGAGAAGAAAACCTAAATTTTATGATCACTGAATACAGGGTCCATTATGAAAGTAATGCGCATTTGCTTGGAAAAATATATTTCTTGATCCTACCGGTACAAATGCATAAAATTCTTCGAAATACTCTCCCCCAGCATCAATACAATTGCGGAGACGTGTCTGCCATGACTGGAAGGCACCCTGAAACTCCTCGACGTGAATGCCTCTTAGGAACGTTGCAACATGTTTTTGGATTTTTTCCACGGACTCCCAATGCTTTCTTTTCAGCTCTCTCTTCAGTCGGGGAAACAAAAAAAAGTCGCACGGAGCCAAGTCGGGACTGTAAGGGGGCTGGGTGACCACCGGGGTGTTGCTCCGGGCCAGGAAATTGGTAACGATGAATGCCGTGTGGCTGGGGGCATTGTCATGGTGGAGCTTGACCGTGTCTTTGATGTCAGCCCTCACGCGCGCGACCCGGCGTTTCAATCTCTTGAGCACCTGCAGGTAAAAGGCTGAGTTGACAGTTTGTCCCTGCGGTACAAACTCAAAATGGACGATTCCTCGGACGTCAAAAAAGACAATGAGCATCGTTTTGATGCGAGACTTGCTCATTCGCGCTTTCTTGGGGCGGGGGATGATTTTGTGTGCCACTCGCTGCTCTGCCTTTTCGATTCTGGGTCGTATTCGAACATCCAGGATTCGTCTCCGGTTAAGACAGAGTTAAGAAAGTTCGGCTCATTTTGAATCAAATCCAACAATTCTTGACAGCGCAAAACTCGAAGTTCTTTCTGCTCTTCCCTCAACACTTTCGGCACAAGCTTCGCGCAGACCTTGCGCATTGCAGATCTTCCGTCACTACCCCATGTACCACAAATGTGGACATGTTTAGGGTGTCAGCGATTTGCTGGATGCTCAATCGACGGTCGGAACGCAAAACTTCGAGCACACGATTCACGTTTTCGTCGGTTCTGGCCGTTGTTGGGCGTCCACAACGGGGTTCGTCGGCGATCTCCTCCCGGCCCTCCTTGAACGCCTTGTGCCATCTGCCGGACTGTGACCTTGACATGCAGTCGTTCTTGAAGGCCTCTTGAAGCATCTGGAATGTTTCGGTTGCATTCTTTCCAAGCCGCACACAAAACTTGATTGCGTATCGCTGTTCAAGCGAACGCTCCATCGCGCCGTGTTACAAAGTCGAAAAACACACTTCACGCGGAGGCACGTCTTTCCACTCACACTGCTCGGAAGCAAACTGACGACCGACTGCATTGGAAGGGCAGACCCCTCATCACATTTCCTGACTCATTTTACCCTGCTGCAATGGATAGTCGCGTCACAATAAAATCATGTGCATTACTTTCATAATGGACCCTGTATTTTCAATCTTGTTTTAACCTTTACAAGTAAAAATTTGGTATCGGTATCAGTATTGGGTGATTTAAAATTATTGGTATCAATTAAAATTTTGGTATGCCCCATCCCCAATATATATATATATATATATATATATATATATATATATATATATATATATATATATATATATATATATATATATATATATATATATATATATATATATATATATATATATATATATATATATATAAAACCCATCCCAAAATTATGGGGTGGTGTCTACCTCAAGCCACATCCATTCCCCAACACTCACTCCATCACCAATCTTTTTCCACTCACTCTTATCCTCCGTCAACTGCTTACCTTCCTCCAAGCTCATCCTTCTGTCCCTCAATAACTCCTTGACCCAACTCAACCAACCCCTCCTCAGCTGTCAACACCCTCCACTTCTAATGGAAATATCTTTTTTGTCAGTCTCTCCTCATTCATCCTTCAAACATGCTACCAGACAAACAATAGACGAATTTTGATTGCAGGGGCATAAAGAATGCTAAATGTGGTTATAAAAATCTTGATTAGTGGTGTGCTTCCTTTGAAATATCTGGTGGAACGCATCAATTATTCACGTTTGGAATTTCCTTAGCATTGTCACAGTCATATATTTAGAATGAAAAAAAAAAAGCATCCACATCTGCAGAATGTCATATTTGCATCCATGATGTTTAAGCCTGATAAATCAGAATATATAACATTTGCTTCTAAAAAAACTGCATGATATATATATATATATATATATATATATATATATATATATATATATATATATATATATATATATATATATATATATATATATATATATATATATATATATATATATATATATATATATATATATATATATATATATATATATATATATATATATATATATATATATATATATATATATATATATATATATATATATATATATATATATATATATATATATATATATATATATATATATATATATATATATATATATATATATATATATATATATATATATATATACCCTTTTCAAAATACTTGTCAGAAACAGAAATACTACTAACACTAATAATAATAATAATAATAATAATAATAATAATAATAATAATAATGATAAGGATTATTGCAGAATGCTGTTAAATAAAAAAAAAAATGACATGCCAAAATTTGGTCTTAGTA
The DNA here is from genome assembly GCA_009176605.1 of Armadillidium nasatum. Lineage (NCBI taxonomy): Eukaryota > Metazoa > Arthropoda > Malacostraca > Isopoda > Armadillidiidae > Armadillidium > Armadillidium nasatum. The sequence goes on from SEYY01013115.1 coordinate 13,867, forward strand.
GATTAAATAAAGTTAAATTGGTGTGCATTCCAATGACTACCTTTGTAGCTTTCACAATCTTGTATACTGGGAGTGCGATGGCAATTATGCATAAGATGAATAGTTGAATGTTGTTGGTACTGACTGCGTTGCTGTTGATGTTGCTGAGGAACTGGATCAATCCTTAAGCAGGAAAGGCACTTACCCATTGGTAGGATATCTTTGCCTGTGAAAGCTTCAAGCCATCTCTTCTCACCTCTTTCAAATGAAAAAATGGCAATTCCTTAAAAATAAATGGGGAGGTCTATACTGAGGAATAATAAAGTGTTTCTTAACAAATTAAACTATAGCCTTATTTTGATCTGAATAAAATATATATAAAGACTGCAATAAAATACTTAAAAGAATTCAAACTAATCTTATCAAAATTTAAGAATAAAACAGTTAAGCAAATCCAAAGTCAAGGGTAACAAACTTTAAAAACAAACCTGGATAAAGGACAATTTTTTAAATTTAAAAGGACTATCAAAATCTGTTAATGTACTGAATACTTTACTGTTCACAATAGTCTATGCTACAAATTGGGTTGCACATTAATAAATATTTTCAAAACAAATTAAACTATGTTCAAACTTAAAATTTTTACTGCAAGGTTTATAAGCATTTTAAATCAGTAGTAGTTTTCACAACTATCATGAAAGAATAAAGATAAATATACAAAAATACGAACCTTTTTTACATCTGAATTATTATGAGGGAAAAGCCAAATCAAATAATTCATCAGCAATATTCCGTTGAGAGCTTATATAAGGGTAAAAAGTTATATGAAAACTATGTTTTCATTAAATTTATGCATCACTACAAAATTTAATTTAATTATATTTTTATACTCTGTAAGAAAAGGAAATCAAGTATACTATTACAACTAAAGAAAGTAGTAATTTTATTAGTATGTCTAGCAATTACTAAAATTGATAATATAGGTAACCGCTAATAAAAATTTGGATAATTTTATCAGCCTTAAATAATACAAGGTTAGAAGTTTGGTGAACTAGATGACCACAATTTTGCAAATAAAGTAGCCTATTTAAATAAACAGTAAAAAGAATACATATATAATATTCTAACTTATGTTAAATTCCTGAGCTTAATTTTCAAATAATTAAAACTAAACACGTTACAGGTAGTTCCTATGAAACACTTTATACATAGTGAATTTAGTAATAGATGTAAATTTAGCTTACAAATTTTTAATACGTATGGTATTTACAGATAAGAGTGAGGGAAAAATTCCCACTAAGACACACACACATTTTCATCCTCATATGAGCAGGAAGTTATGTAGGATAAAATTTTGCTAAGTTAAATCTAAGTCTTTAATTTTATTTTTGTTAATATTAAGTTGAATGATAAAAATCTATTGATGAAAATATTAACGTTTTTTTTTATTTGTATTAAAGTGTTTCAAAGGGGGACAATTTATTTCATATATTTTTAAAACTAGGGTACATAATTCAGCCCCTATATACACTTAATAAGCTCAATTTGTTGTGAAATAAACATTTTTACTCATTCTAACCTTAAATATTAAGAAATAAAATATCCAATTATAAGACGTTCAATTTCACTCACAAAAGTGTTCACTTTTATCAAACCCATTTTTCAAGTACAACCTTTCTTAAAATTTTTTAAAAATAATCAAGCTTATAAATTTACTGTATGTATTTGGTTAGATTAAAACATTTAAAAAGCTTTGTATTTGACAAGAATTTGGTCAGTATATTATATTTTAAAATATCTATTTTCATAACTTCTCAAAAATTAAAATTTCAAATTATTTTTTTTTTTTTTTTTTTTTTTTTTTATATAATATAAAAACATTATAATTTAAAAAAACAACGAATATAAACTTTTATTATAAAAAAAATTTAAAAAAATAAAATTTCATATATAAACAGACATCAGAATCCAAGTATTTAGTTGTATCCACTATAATAATCGCTGGGGCTGCTGGGGGGAGGGCAGTAAGTTTCGTAACCTTTCTGGGTTTCCGTAACTGTTACATATTTTGGTACGAATTCTGTGAGGAAGGAAGTAGTCGTGACGTACGTCGGTTGGAATTGGGTCTTAAAGACTGTCTCAAACTTTAACTTGGTTTCAAATTGCGTTTGAAATTCGGTATGTGTGACGTACTGGGGTTGGAATACTGTGGTGGGGAATGTCTTGGTTTTGAAAACTGTTTCGAATTCAGTCAGATATTTGAATTGAGTTGAGACACTCAGCTTTGTCACATAAGTAGGTACAAATTCTTTCTTAAGGACGGTTTCAAATTTTGTTTTGAAAACTGTTTCGTAAACTGGACTAGGAACATATTCGGTTTCATAAACAGTCTGATAAACAGGAACCTGAAATAAAATTTTCCTTGGTCAAAATCAGTCAATAGCTATTTCTAGTTAAAGAAATAGCATAATATAAATTGAACGTTTCTCTATATAAATTCTATGAATAGTTGATTCGTATATAAATATTCAAAAAATGTGAAGCTTGATCTAACTTTAAGCCAATTTTGCATAATATTCTCACATATTAAATAAAAAAATGCTAATTCTTATTCTATGACAATGCATATACTACTGTCAAACTTATTAAGACATATTTAAGACCTGCAAGACATATATTTAAGACATATATTTACCTGCTGATATTGTGTTTCATATTTTGGAACATATTGAATTTTAGGGGGAGGACATTTATGCTTCGGGTGTCTTGGCCTCCCAAATATTGGGTCTGAATAAGCTACGCCACACACAACAAGCAATAAGCAGCAAAAACTAAGTTTTGTAGATCTAGCCATTTCTGAAATATGCTAATATATATGTATATCAAATGATGAACTATATATATATATATATATATATATATATATATATATATATATATATATATATATATATATATTATATATAATTTTTTAAATTTATGACTTTGCATATATTTGCGGTATCTGTAATAAATCTAGATAAGTTACCAAACCAAAGATGTTTCAAATGATGCACAGCTTGAAGAATTGCATTTTAAGTTTTTCCCCATTGATATCTATATACAGAGTAAATATCTCTGTGAATCAGAACTAAAGCCTGTTCTTTTTTGTTTGAGCAATAATTTTTTTAAGATTATATCATTCACCATAATATTTATCAGTTGTTATTATTTTGTATTGATGGAAACATGTGAGTGAATGAACTAGAGATGATGTGCTTCATTAAATTTATTTTTTTATTTTTTTTATTTTCAATGAAATAATGTACATATTTATTACTGCAGGTAATTAAATTTGTCTAAGATTAAACCTGTAACTTGACAACAGACTGTCAAAAAATATGGTGGTAGCCTGTCTAAATTATTCATGACAGAACATAGTACATATAGGCAAAACATTCAATACTACTATTTTATTAGTCATACTAACTCCAGTGCTGACCTTTCAAATATCATTCATTAAATTTGTAAGGCTCTGAATTTATTTGGCAGAATGTCAACCAAAGGCTTCCTCTTGTTACAGACAAGTCTCTTTATAGAAAGGTTAAAGATCTTTTGACCCTAGTGAAAAACATCAACTGGAAACATGGTAAAGCTTAAGGAAAGAAGAATCTTTATGGAAAATTTGAGGCTTTTTGATATCTCTGCTTGCACGTTCTTTGGACATTAAACACTGCAGTGATAGAATGGTAAACTGTAAAATAGAAAACTGTGAACAGTTACACATTAGTAGCATTTACCCTACAAAACCAATAATCCCAATAGAGGATTATCTACGAGACCAGAGAATTCAAACTGGGCTTAATGGAGCATACCAGCTTTCCTCAATTTAGACAGTTGCTATAAAAAGAGATGAGGCTCAGATATGATAATACAAGTATTAAGTATGGAAAATATTACCAGATATTTCAGATGTAACTTCAGAGACATCACAGGGGAGTAGTAACTCCCCTTATATGGACAAGGTGATTATCTTTTGACATTCATAGTACATTACTTTTTTCTTAATTTTATATACTTTTATACAAATTTCAATCTATTTTAGCAAGATGAATGGATACCAAACAAAATATTTTTCAACAGACTATAGCACATTGAAGCTACCAAGATATGCTATGAACTTGTCTAAGGTGATTGTTTTTCTACTCTTGGTGAAGCTGTTGCTAATGAATTACTTCATGACATCAGGCATTTACTGATACCAGAAATTGACACTACTCACATAATGACCAATAAATGCAAAGTTAATAGAACAAAGGTCATATGGCAAGATGATGAATTACATAAAAATATGCAGCTAACTTGCATCAGTGTGGATAGAAAGGTTGACCATAAAAGTCTAACATATAAAGAAACACATTTACCTAATGGGATGTTGGGCATCAAGAAATGTGTTGAGTCAGAACATCATCTGACATTTGCTAGTGAAGCTGAAAAACTTAGGGTAGGTACCTAACACTTAGAATGGTTCCCATTCCTGGTATTACTGGCAAACTGCTTACAGAAGTGGTATTGAGCATTCTCCATGAATTTAATAGCATTGACACTATTCAAGTATTATTCTTGATAATACGACTACAAATGCAGGTCCAAAGAGTGGTTTAGTAGTAAAATGAAGAATTACTACTACTATTTTAGGAGAATGAAAACAAATAATTTTTTAAGACTTTGTACTCTTTTGGTTGCGCACTACATCAGAATGAACTTCTATTGGGAGCTCTCTTCAGAAAACTTGGGACTCGTATTAGCATTAATATCAATACATACGAAACTGGGTAATCTAATGGCTTTCCTGCCGACGGAAGTAGAGAGAAAGAATATTCGTTTTATTTTCTTAATGATTTGGATCACTTGATGAGGAAATCCTTACAGAATCCAGATCATCCTAACCAATTTATGAAGCCACTTGACCTATGGTTCACCACTAGTCCCCCTCACTATCAAAAAATACGCAATCTTTGTTCTTATTGGTGACTCGTAACTCTGAGCATTATCATTCTCACCATCACCATGCTCAGGGATATATAGCTCTTAATTTTAAGATTTTCTCTCTAGCAGCTCCACCTTGTCCTAAGCATATCTTTTGACTATGTAACTGCTACTAAAGAGGATATTTGAAAGTTTTTCGCAGCTACTACTTTAACTTTTCTTGGAATAACTATGTTTTGACAGTGATATCTTTTCACTGCTAGGAAGTGCAAGTCAATATCTTCTACATTATACTTTTCCTTTCCGAAATCTAAGTGTTCTCGTGATCTCCTGTCGTTCATACTCTAGACAATGCTTATATACTTCAGACAATACTTATAGAAAAATCTTTCCTTCTCCTTTCACTATTGCAGTGTTTCTCTCAAAGCTCAAAATCATTGCATGAATATTATTCTGCGACTAAGCTTACTTTCACTAAGTGAAAGTGCACTGACTTTCTTGATTTTCCTACTGGAAGAATTTGACCAGTTGCCAAAAACATTCTTAATAATAATTTAATTCAGTCTTTCCACCTCTTATTCGCTGTGATAAACCTATTATAAATGTTATTGCTGAAATGGAAGATTCCTTATGACTTTTTTTTAATCTAATTCAACTTTGGTTTACTCTGGCAATCCTCCTTCTCCCTTCAAGCTTCCCATTCCTTTTATATGATAAGGTGCATGAAATTCTGATATATATGAAAGTTAGATAGTCAAGCGACCCGAATTGCATCCCTTCTCCTCGTTTTGAAGGGGTGCTCCTCTTTCTAAGTTGTCGTTTGTCCTTCTCTCTTCGACTTTACACTAATATTTTTTCCCAAAGATTTGTACAGTGTTATCTGTTCTGAACTTTTTAACTGTAGTCATACAGTACTTTCATATATTTCTTTAAGTCTTTGAATTTATTCTTTCTCATCCTCCTCTCTCAGTTCCAACATAAATGATTTATGATCGTCTGTAATTATAGATGAGAAGACTTGACATATTAAACACCTTTGACAGAGTATGATTTGGGACTCTGCTTACTGAGGTCTCTTTCTTTGAGTTCCTTCTTCATTTTTCCATATCGGCGTTGCTGATTAGACAACTTCTTTTGTTCCTTGCAACAGTGGTGTTCCTTACTGCTCTGCTTATCCCCTACCCTATTCCTACTTATATTTTGACCTTTTTGTCTACACTTCTAACTCTATTCATTACTATGACTATGGCTCTACATAAGGATCTTATCTGCACTGTATGAAAGCTGCTCATACCTTGGGGACTCCAGTTCCATATGTCTACTGGAGAAAGTAGAGTCCAAATCTAGAAACCTTAAATTGAGTTTTTAATTTGTAACTCCCCAGACTCTTTTGTTTGCGAAGCGACATTGATGCTCATCTCTCTTCTAAAGATGTTACAAATGTAGGAGCTGGTTACTTGAGTTCCACCAATTTGAGAAATTTATATTAGGTATAAACCTGCGTAGGTTTTGCCGTGAGTGTTGCATTCACAAAATCGTTTCAAGCATATTAGTTATCAAAAACTTAAATTTTTTCAAAAAATTTCTTTAAATAATTTGAGGAATATGTATAAAAGTATATTATAAATGAATAAATGAAACCTTAAATATTTTCTTAATATAACATGACTGCTGTGTTAATGATTGCTCACATACAAATGTTAAAAAAGGATTTTCATCATTATTTTAAAGAAGATTTCCCACTTTCATTTTATTTGGATACCCAAATATGAAATAGGAATTTTTTTAAGGGGAAAACTTGAAAAGAAACCTTCATAATTATTTAATTAAACTACTAATAACTTTGAAATAAACAAACATAACTTCTATCCAGAATTTTAAAAAGTATTATTCAAGAAATGTACGTTTCAATGATCTGAGCCTCTCTTCAAACAGACATGCAGACGA
>SEYY01013117.1:0-7500 GCA_009176605.1 Armadillidium nasatum
TCAAACTAAAAATCTTTTTCCAAACACAGTCTCCTTTATACATTCGGTCCCTAGCACTATTAAAAGAAAGCTCATATCTAAATTAGTTATAAATAATAGCACGAAAAATGTAGGTATTTACAGCATACATAGCTTGCAATAATTGTGACGATAAATATTTTGGCGAGGCCAATGATTTTAAAAGACGTATTTACCAGTACAAGAACAGCTTAAGATATGGAGACCAAAATTCGCATTACAGCAACATAAAGAGGAATATAATCAAACAATTAATATGAATTCTGAAGAATTATTAATCCCTTGCCATTACAATGACAATAAAAAGTTTTTAATAGTCCATTATAATAAAAAAATACTAATAATTTTAATAGACATCCAGGAGAAATAAAAATTGATGATACTATGAATGATTTATTGAAAAATGAAAGATTTTACAGGAACATATTAGGAAAAACATGAGGTCATACCGTAAAAAAATTTTTTTCAAACCAACGAAAAATTTAAACTTCTTCAGAAGGGAAGGATCCATTTTCAAAACTTTTTTTTATTATTTGACCGATTGAGCTTAAATTTACAATGTATATGCATTTTTTAAATTAATTAACATTCGATTTCTGACGTTTTTCTGAGTTTCTAACGGTTTAGCAGTTATGGGGGGTCAAAATTAAAAAAGAGATTAAGTAGAAGTGGTAAAATAGTGGTCAGAATGATACAAAAATTCCCCTGTACATTCTTAGCCCCAATCTCTACAATATTAACAGAGAACATTTGGGAATATTACGGATAGCGTTTGATTTAAGAAGTTCAATTTTTTTTTTGAAAAAAAAATTGAAAAATATATACCCTTCCGGAGAAAAAAATTTCTTAAAAAAAATTCCTGTGTTGAATGTTTTTGAAAATAAGATATTGTTTAGAGGAGGGATAGATCTAAAACGTTTATTTAAGACACTTTTAAAAACTAATTGTTTGATTCGAGATACAGCCTCTCAAAATTTGGAAAATTTGAAATTTCGTCGAAAATTCGGCCATTTTCGATAAGCTGTATCTCGAATCAGACAAATAGGTTTTAAAATTGTTTTAAATAAAAGTTTTAGATCCCTCCTCTAATAAAGTTAAAAAAAAAAGACTTCCAATGCAGATTTTTTTTTTTTTAATTTTTTTGTCCGAAGGTGTGAATTTTTCAAAATTGGAAAAAAAACAATTTCGACACCTGGTCAAGTAAGGGCATATAACCTGTTTTCTGTTCTGCACACATCAAAACTCTGTAGGAAGTTATTATAGCCAATAGATTTTGGAATATACACACCAAATTTCAGACCAAAAAAATTTTTTAGGCGTCCTCACCGTAGATTTAAACTTACCTTAAATTTCCGAAATTACTTCTAAACTTTAAGTCCCTCGTAAAATGGTTAGGAATGGAGTTTTTTGGTCGGGAAAAAAGCTATATATACTGAAATTTTCAGGAGAATCGGATGAAAACAATTTTTTTTTTCAGGAATGGATCCTTCCCTGAATTCAGTCTTTGAGTCATCTTGAGAATAACTTCTTTTTCTTTATATTTTTTTATATATCCTATTACCTTGAATAAAGATCTCCAGGTGAGAGATCGAAAGCTTGGTGCTGGTTTTAATAGATTCCTTTGTTTTTTTACTATTTGTTACTCCGTTTTAATTTTTTATGTTTTTTACTGTTTTAAAAGACTTGCCCATATAAGGATAATTTTTATTATATATATATATATATATATATATATATATATATATATATATATATATATATATATATATATATATATATATATATATATATTATAAATATATATATAATTATAAAAAAAAAAAAAAAAAAAAAAAAAAAAAAAAAAAAAAAAAAAAAAAAAAAAAAAAAAAAAAAAAAAAAAAAAAAATATATATATATATATATATATATATATATATATATATATATATATATATATATATATATATATATATATATATATATATATTAAAAATATTATCGGGAAGTATTTCAAAAATATAATCCTCTTTAATGTACGGTTAGTAGTTTTTGAGTTATGCATGGCCCCTAATATGCAGTCTGGCCATATATATATATATATATATATATATATATATATATATATATATATATATATATATATATATATATATATATATATATATATATATATATATATATATATATATATATATATATATATATATATATATTAGGGTGATTCAAAATTATGGTAAAATTTTTGGTAACTGATAAGACATGCAAAAATAAAGGTAAAATTTCCTATAAAGATATGACGTAATGTGCTTAGTTTTCCATCTGGCTGTCTGTATGTGTTTGTTACTAAATATTTTGTATCTACGAAACCAAGTAAGTTACAAACTCTAAATTTGGGATTATTGACCAAAACAACCAACTACCGTATAAATGCGCTGTCTGTGTTACGCATTACTTTGTAACTCATTGACTGTGTGTGTCTCTTACGTATTTATTTCATTATTGAATATGGAACGTAATTACCACGTGTATTCATACTCTGAACTAGCTGACCTGCATTTAATGTATGGGTTGGAACGCTGCAATAGTTCTGCAGCAAGACGTTTGTACTAAGAGAAATATCCCAACCGAAATTTGTCCAAGCGCAAGGTTTTTTGCCACTATTCATCAACGCCTGTCTGAAACAGGTTATTTGCAGTCCAAAGAGCACACTAATGCAAGCAGACCCCGATCTACTAGGACTGTTGATTTAGAAGAATTAGTTCTTAATGAAATATCTGAGCATCCTTAAAATGGCACGCGAGAATTGCCACTACAGTTTCATTCGAACCAATCTAGTATTTAGAGGTTACTGCACGAGCAACAGTTACACCCGTACCACGTCCAACAGGTACATACTCTATTGCCACGTGACTATGCTCCTCGTGTTGTTATTTGTCAATGGTTTTTGGACAAATATATTGACCAAAATTTTTTATCGAAGGTTTTATTTACCGACGAGGCTCACTTTACAAGAACAGCTAACCTTAACGTTCATAACGAACACATTTGGGCAGACGAGAATCCTGATGCCATCAAACAGAATCGTTCAGAACATCAGTTTTCTGTAAACATTTGGGCAAGAATTTTAAATGATAATCTACTAATGTTCGAGCTTCCTCCCAGGCTTAATGGCATAATCTACTTAAACTTTTTGGAACATGAGCTCCGTACCTTGCTTGATGATGTACCTCTTCCATCTTCAGCAAAATCTTTATCTCCTCGAAATCTATGGTTCGACGGCAATTGTTCTTTTGTCCTTCGGGAGAGAGACAATACTTATCGTCAATGGAAAAACTCTGCTTCTCCTATCACTCTTTCTAATTTTCATTCAGTTCGGAATCGTTGCAAGGATGTTCTTCTACTGACTAAGCATACTTTCACAAAAAGGAAGTGCGCTGACCTCCATGGTTCTCCTACTAATAAAAATTTCTGGTATCTTGTCAAAATCATCTCTAATATCTTCTGTAAATATACTTTTCCTTCTCTTCTTCGCTCTGATGGTTCTGTAGCTAATACTTCTTCTCAAAAGGAAGTGTTTGTGTAAGGTATTCCTTCGAATACCTTAGGAGGCTTCGGTCTCCTTTTTTTTCATCTAATTCCACCCTTCTCGATTTTCTCATCAATACTCCTACCCCTTCTCATCTCAGGAATCTCATGTCTTTACCTGTGATTACTCATGATCGGGTGCATGGGATCTTTAAATCTATGAACGTCAGGAAAGACAGTGGCACGGATGTCGCTCCTCTTCATGTTCTAAGGGAGTGTGTTTCCGAGTTAACTCCTGTCCTTGTTACTAAAACTAATAATTCTAATTCATTTTCTCAGTTTTGTAAGCACGCATATGTTCAGCCTATCCCGAAAAAAGTAGCAGCTCTGACCCTTCCAACCATCAGCCTATATCAATTTCCAACCATATATTTGTGTTTTATCTAAAATTTTTGAAACTATCCTCAACTTTCATTTCCTGAATAATTTGGAGTGTTATTCTCTTCTCTCAGATCATCAGTATGTCTTTTGTCGCTTGAAGTCAACTGGTGACAGTTTCCTATCCTACTGATCTATGATATTCTGCCCTTAGTGATTTCGGGAAGTCTTTTATTGTGGCGCTTAATATTTCCAAGGATTGTTGACCAAAACAACCAACTACCTTATAAATGCGCTGTCTGTGTTACGCATTACTTTGTAACTCATTGACTGTGTGTGTCTCGTACGTGTTTATTTCATTATTGAATATGGAACGTAATTACCACGTGTATTCATACTCTGAACTAGCTGACATGCATTTAATGTATGGGATGGAACGCTGCAATAGTTCTGCAGCAAGACGTTTGTACTAAGAGAAATATCCCAACCGAAATTTGTCCAAGCGCAAGGTTTTTGCCACTTTCATCAACGCCTGTCTGAAACATGTTATTTGCAGTCCAAAGAGCACAGTAATGCAAGCAGACCCCGATCTACTAGGACTGTTGATTTAGAAGAATTAGTTCTTAATGAAATATCTGAGCATCCTTAAAATGGGCACGCGAGAATTGTCACTACAGTTTCATTCGAACCAATCTAGTATTTAGAGGTTACTGCACGAGCAACAGTTACACCCGTACCACGTCCAACAGGTACATACTCTATTGCCACGTGACTATGCTCCTCGTGTTGTTATTTGTCAATGGTTTTTGGACAAATATATTGGCCAAAATTTTTTATCGAAGGTTTTATTTACCGACGAGGCTCACTTTACAAGAACAGCTATCGTTAACGTTCATAACGAACACATTTGGGCAGACGAGAATCCTCATGCCATCAAACAGAATCGTTCACAACATCAGTTTTCTGTAAACATTTGGGCAAGAATTTTAAATGATCATCTACTTATGTTTCCTCCCAGGCTTAATGGCATAATCTACTTAAACTTTTTGGAACATGAGCTCCGTACATTGTTTAATGATGTACCTCTTCCATCTTCAGCAAAATCTTTTTCTCCTCGAATCCTATGGTTCAACGGTAGTTGTTCTTTTGTCCTTCGGGAGAGAGACAATACTTATCGTCAGTGGAAAAACTCTGCTTCTCCTATCACTCTTTCTAATTTTCATTCAGTTCGGAATCGTTGCAAGGATGTTCTTCGACTGACTAAGCGTACTTTCACAAAAAGGAAGTGCGCTGACCTCCATGGTTCTCCTACTAATAAAAATTTCTGGTATCTTGTCAAAATCATCTCTAATAACTTCTGTAAATCTACTTTTCCTTCTCTTCTTCGCTCTGATGGTTCTGTAGCTAATACTTCTTCTCAAAAGGAAGTGTTTGTGTAAGGTATTCCTTCGAATACCTTAGGAGGCTTCGGTCTCCTTTTTTTCATCTAATTCCACCCTTCTCGATTTTCTCATCAATACTCCTACCCCTTCTCATCTCAGGAATCTCATGTCTCTACCTGTGATTACTCATGATCGGGTGCATGGGATCTTTAAATCTATGAACGTCAGGAAAGACAGTGGCACGGATGTCGCTCCTCTTCATGTTCTAAGGGAGTGTGTTTCCGAGTTAACTCCTGTCCTTGTTACTAAAACTAATAATTCTAATTCATTTTCTCAGTTTTGTAAGCACGCATATGTTCAGCCTATCCCGAAAAAAGTAGCAGCTCTGACCCTTCCAACTATCAGCCTATATCAATTTCCAACCATATATTTGTGTTTTATCTAAAATTTTTGAAACTATCCTCAACTTTCCTTTCCTGAATAATTTGGAGTCTTATTCTCTTCTCTCAGATCATCAGTATGTCTTTCGTCGCTTGAAGTCAACTGGTGACAGTTTCCTATCCTACTGATCTATGGTATTCTGCCCTTAGTGATTTCGGGAAGTCTTTTATTGTGGCGCTTAATATTTCCAAGGCTTTTAACCGCGTATGGCATGTGTCGCTGCTCTCTAAGCTTCCTTCCTTCTCTTTGCTTAGTCTTGTCTAGTTCTCTCTGAGATCGTTAAATTTCGGCACTTGTAGATGGAGCGACCTTTTTCTCATTTCCTGTTAACTGCGGTGTTCCTCTGGATTCTGTTTTGTCTCAATTTTTTTTTTTACTTTTCATTAACGATATATTCAGCTGCATTTCTAATTCCGTTCACTTTTATGCTGTTGACTCAACTCCACATTCTTCTACTCGATTCAAATCTCCTTCCTCTTTTGCTTCAAGAGTTCCATTTCGTCTTTAACTTTCCGATTGCTAAGGCATCCTTTAAGAAGCTGGGAATACTATTCAGGTTGCGTGAACTTTTCCTTCCGAGCAGTTACTCCAATTATATAAGGATTTTATTCGTCCTTGTACGGAGTACTGTTCTCATATATGGGGAGGCTCCGGTTCCTGCACTCTTCTGGATAGGGTTGAGTCTAAAGCTAAAAAATTAATAAACTGTCGCCTACTTTCAATCTCTTTTGACCCTCTTTCTCTGCTGCGTGAGGTTGGCGCACTATCTCATTTCTATAAGTACTACAATGGCAGGTGCTCGAGGGGATTGGCCTCTCGCATTCCTCTACCAGTGAGTCTCCCCCATTCGCACGAATTTTGTGTGGATGCCACAAACCCCAGCTTGCCCGTTGTGGTGCCTCCTTCTTTCCAACTATCTCTGTTCTGTGGAACTCCCTAAATTCATATACTTTTTCTCCTGTATTTAATCTTCTTCTCTTCAAGACTTCTGTCTGTGTCCACCTGAGAGATGTGCATTAGGTTGGGTCTGAGTGGGTTTTCTTCCTCTTCTCTATTTGTATATGCCCCTACTTGAAAAGGGCTCTTCCTGTGAGTGGTGGTGAACTGAAAAAAAAATAAAAAGAGAGAGAGAGAAACGTGGAAACGTGAAGCTTAAGAATTAAAAATAAGTAGTATTAAATATCAAGGAAATATTAACAAGAATAGAAGGTCTAAATAAATTAGAGATAAAAAATGGACAAGACAAAAAGAGAAAAGAAAAGAAAAGCATTTTTTTCCATAAATACGAAACAGAATAGAGGTATAAAAGATAGATCAAGCAGTTAGAAGTGAGAAAGAAAAATTCTTGATATTAAGTTTGGGATTAGTTGCTTGAATATAAGGGTTCCAAAATTTTAAGTTCATCTTCATTAAAAGCATTTTGGAGGACAAAAAATTCTGCAAAGATACAGGATGTTTAGTGAGATTGGAGTGATCTCTGATAGCTGAATTCTCAGAATGAGAAATTGAAAGATTAGTACAAAAGGAGATGCCCATGTATTTGAAGGCTCGCATCTTCAGTTGTAGATTGGTTTGGCCCACATACTCTACAGTACAGTAAGAACTTTTGTATTTTTATACGATATGAGACCGCAAGCACACTGGAATACTTTCTTTAATTAATCTTAATATATCTACCGATTAAGTTGATGTTCATAAAGGATATAAGAAAATTACATTGTGGAAAATGTTTGTGTGCATAATATATTCCTAATCTGGAAATGAAGATCACTAG
>SEYY01013117.1:12500-18814 GCA_009176605.1 Armadillidium nasatum
TCTGATAATTCTGTAGCTAATACTCCCTCTGAAATGGTCAATCTATTCGGCCTCCTTTTTCCATTTAATTCCACCTTGCTCGATTCTGGCATGTCTCCTCCTGCTCCTTCTCCTCTCAGCTGTCCCATGTGATTGCTCATGATTGGGTGTATGGGATCTTGAAATCTATGAACGCCATGAAGGCCAGTGGCCAGCATGGAAATTCCCCTCGTGTTATGAGGGAGTGTTCTTCCGAGTTAGAGCCTGTCTTTGCTCAGCTCTACTCTATATGCCTTAATACTAATAATTTTCCCCAGTGTTAGAAGCGCGTATATGTTTAGCCGATTCCGAAAAAATGTAACTGCTCTGATCCTTCCAACTATTTACCTATAGTTCTCACTTGTGTTCTATCTAAAAAATTTGAAACTTCTCAAGTCTCATTTCCTGGATCATCTGTAGGCTCATTTTTTTCTCTTAGATTATCAGTATGGCTTTCGACGCTCGACGTCAACTGGTGTCTTACTTTCCTATCTCATTGATTTATGGTCTTCTGCCCTTAGGGATTTCGGGGAGTTCTATGTGGTGGCGCTTGACATATCCAAGGCTTTTGACCGTATATGACATGTGCCGCTTCTCTCTAAGCTCCCTTCCTTTGGGTTTCCTCCTCCTCTTTGCTTATTCTTGTCTAGCTTTCTCTCAGATGGTTCCATTTCGGCACTTGTAGATGGTGCGACCTCTTCCTCCTTTCCTGTCGATTGGCGTGTTCCAGGGTTCTGTTTTTATCTCCAACTTTATTCTTACTTTTCATTAACGATCTTCTCAGCTGGACTTCTAACTCTGTTCACTCTTATGTTGATGACTCACCTCTCCATTTCTCTACTGATTTCAAATCTGCTTCCTCTTTTGCTTTTAGAGCAACTTCTTCACATTTCCCTCACAAAAGCACCTCCAAACTTTCCTACCTTCTTCGATGACTGCAAATAACGTTAGCGTTCTTGGTCTAAATTGTCTTGGAAACATCATATCACAATAGTTGTTAAGGTGGCCTCTAAGAAAATGGGAGTACTATTCAGGTTGCGAGAATTTTATTCTTTTGAGCAGTTACTCCAATTATATAAGGTACTTATTCGCCCTCCACTATCTTGGATAGGGTTGAGTTCAAAGTTGAAAGATTAATAAATTGTCGCCTTTTTTCAAACTCTCTTGACCCTCTTTCTCTGTGACGTGACGTTGGTGCTTTAATTCTTTTATAAAGGTACTACATTGGCAGGTGCACTTCAATTGCGTAGCCCTCGTTGGACAAGGGGTGCCCTGCTTTCGCAAGAATTTTGTGTGGATGCTGGGAACCCCAGGCTTGCCTGTTATGGTGCTCCCTTCTTTTCAGGTCATGTGTGTACGGTGTGTGTGTGTGTGTGTACGTGTGAACATGTGTGCATGCGCACACGTTGGTTATGTTATCACCGATGGCCCTCACAAGGGTAGATTTACTCTCAGTGCCAGGTGTCGCTGACACTGGCACTCCTCTCAACCCTGACTCTGAGACTCCCCTCACTTCATGTTGCCATGGACTAGCAAGGGTACGCAGTGAAATAAGTTGCTAGAAAGTGCTAGAAAAGTACTTAGAAAGTATCATGGATTAGGCTCTGGCACTTGAGGGTCATGGGAACCAAAAAGAGGGGTGGCACGTGCCTTATGGCCTGTACAAAGGAAAAAAAGAAGTGAGGCACAGCCTGGCGACATGTACAAAAGGAAAAGGGGATTAACATAATTAATTAGGCATCAAAATTTACTCATTAAGAGGATTAAAATAATTAATTAGGGGATTAATTAAGAGGATTAAAAGTTTTAAAATACCTCACGAAAGAGAAGTGGGTGGCTCCGCTCTCCTTTTCCCCTTATCAAAGAGCGGGAAAAGGGTGCCTCCGCTCACACTTTTCCCCACAAATTTCACCTCACAAAATATGCCCAGAAAAGAGTCTGCCAATTTCTCATCGTTTCTCCAAAGTGCCACTCCCGGTTTCCCCCTTCGTTTCGCCTCAGATGGCATTATGCCTGCCTGCCTTCTCATATATATATATATATATATATATATATATATATATATATATATATATATATATATATATATATATATATATATATATATATATATATATATATATATATATATATATATATATATATATGAGAGAACAAGGTGAAACATATTTATTCTAAATAATCCTTGTTTCTGCAGTTTGCTTTCTACAACGCTTCAAGTTTAAAAAAAAGGAAAAACTTTAACTATATATATATATATATATATATATATATATATATATATATATATATATATATATATATATATATATATATATATATATATATATATATATATATATATATATATATATATATATATATATATATATACATATATATATATATATATATATATATATATATATATATATATATATATATATATATATATATATATATATATATATATATATATATATATATATATATATATATATATATATATATATATATATATATATATATATATATATATATATATATATATATATATACTGGCATTTCCCTATTCGAGGAGAGGAACTTTTTCTAGGTATTATATACCTAGGATCCCCAAGTGGGATCGAACCGGCGCCCTCAAGCACGTGAGTCAATCACCCTACCGTTTGAGCTACGGTATATATATATATATATATATATATATATATATATATATATATATATATATATATATATATATATATATATATATATATATATATATATATATATATATATATATATATATATATATATATATATATATATATATATTATATATATATAGCTTTTATATAAATTCATTAACAAAAATAAAAAAAATTTGGTTTAAACCAAAAAAAACAATTGGTTTAAACCATCTGGTTAAAACCATGCAACCCTGATATATATATATATATATATATATATATATATATATATATATATATATTATATATATATATATATATATATATATATATATATATATATATATATATATATATATATGTTTTTTTTGTCTCCTTTGGTTGGCAAAGGCCGGAGGCCTAACAATGTCCACCAGAGATGGGGAACAGTCGGATCTTGTCGCTAATAGCCGACGTGACCCGATACACGGCGTTTAAAAGTGTGCAAGTCAAAGAAAGTTTGGAAAACAGATAAAGGAGTTTGTTCCAGACTTTATCAGTAGAAAATATGTAAGATTGACCTTAGTGGTTAAGTCTGAAGTCGGAGAGTAGGACAGAGAAAGGATGAGCTTGTGTAGAGAGTCCTGTTGCACAAGCCCTTCTCAATGAAGGAGGTACGCGACGTGAGAGTTCAGAAGAGCAGTGTCCATTGTAATAGCCATAGTATAGAAAGAGTGACACAACATTTCGATGAGCAGAAAGAGATTGGGGAGAGTTGGTAAGAGCTGGAGAGTAGATGAAACAAAAAGCCCTAGACTCCACCTTCTCCAGGAAAGCTGCATGAATGGAACCACCCCAGATGTGTGAAGCATACTCCATACAAGGACGAAAAACACCTTTGTAAAGAGCAAGGAACTTTAGTGGTATGAAGAAGATCTGAAGACTTCTCAGAACACCCAACCTCTTAGAAGCTTGTTTAGAAAGAGGGGAAATGTGATCTTTCCAAGAAAGATCACGAGAAAAAGAAACACCAAAAACATTGAGGACAGAAGAAGGTTTGAGTTGAGTTTTCGAAGAATATGTTATAGTTGTGTGGAAGATTGTGTCGAGTAGAAAGATGGAGAAATTGAGTATTTGAGGCATTGAAAACGACCATGTTTTCTCTGCCCAATTTGAGATACGAGAAAGATCAGAGGTTAGTTGCTCCAAGGCCATCCTTCTTGAATCTATCAACTGCTGTTGAAAAAAGGAGTAATGAGGTGTGGAGTCATCGGCATGGGAGTGTATAAGAGACGAAGTAATAGAGAGAAGGTCATTGATGAAAATTACACAGAGAGTTGGGGATTGGACAGATCCTTGAGGAACACCTCTATTTATAGATATATGGGAAGAACAGTGGCCGTCTATAACAGCTGCTAAAGAACGACCGGAAAGGAAATTAGAGAGAAGGATAGATTCCGAAAGAGGGAAGTTTGAAAATCAAACCTTTGTGCCAAACTCTATCGAAGGCTTTCAATATATCTGGCATCATAGAGAAAGACTCACCGAAACCCTTAAGAGAGAAGACCTACAGCCAGAAAGTAGGGAATGAAGATCGCCAGTGGAAAGTTTCTTACGAAAGCCATATTGGCAATCAGAGATAAGATTAGAAGAACTGAGGTGTTCCAAAACTTCATGTTAAGGATAGATTCGAAAACTTTAGAAAGAACGGAGGTTAAAGAAATAGGACGATAGTTAGAGGGCTGAGAGTGGTCCTCCTTCTTCGGCACAGGTTGAACGAGCGCACGTTTCCAGCAAGAATGGAAGGTCGAAGTAGAAAGGCAAAGACGAAATAGTTTACCAAGGCAGGGTGCAAGCTCGGAAGCACAAGTTTTGAAAACCGCAGAAGGAATACAATGAAGACCATGCTCCTTCTTAGTGTTAAGCTAAGAGTGAGCAGAAATGACATCTTCAGAAGAAATCACAGTGTTGCGCATAAATGAGTTGGAGGTGGTTGAAGGAGGAGGAATATTTCAAGAATCGGAATAGGCTGGGGCCGTTCTTGCGTAAGACATGAAGAAACAGAACAAGATACGGAAATAAGAAGGTGATCGGATGATCCCAGCTGAGGAGAGAGTTTAACAGTATAAGGAGAAGGATAAGAAGTTAAAGAAAGGTCAAGTATGTTGTGTTCATCACCAAGGTAATCAGGGATACCGGTAGGGAGTTGCACCAACTGTTCAAAGATGTTCAGTATAGAAAAGTCGTAGACAAGTTCACCGGCTGGATCATAAGAACTAGATGAAAGCCATTGGCGGTGGTAAACATTGAGATCACCTAAAATGAAGATTTCGGCGAAAGAAGATTGAAGAATGTGCTCTATTTTGGAGTTTAAATAGTCGAAGAATTTTTATACTCAGTAGAAATTGGAAATAAAAAGACAGAACAAATAAATATAGAAACAGAATTGCAAGAGAGCTTAAGCCATAAAGTAGAGAATTCGGTTGACTCCAAATTAGAGATACGAGAGCAAATAACATCGTTGCTCACATATGCGCAACATCCCCCTTTTGCTGAAAATTGAGGATAGATTCACTACAAGGTAGCACCTTAGTTTCGGTTAAGAACAAGAGATGAGGTTTTGAAGGAGAGAGATGGTGTTCGACAAAGGAGAAATTAGAAAAAAGACCGCGAATGTTACAGAAATTAATGAGAAAAGAACACCGTGCACCGGAGCAAGCCGAAAGCGGTGTCCTGGCGGCACCATCACCAGCATCGGAAGCCGCCAACTCCCAAGTGATGATGGGGCGAGAAGTGCATGAGGAGCATTCTTTGGATGCCGTCCCTCGAGGAATCTCCTAGCTGCTTTGAATCTCGCCAATTTTTGTTAATTGTTTTATAAAGGTAATGTAAGAGTAAGCGCTTGTAAATTTGTGGGAACATGTGAAGAAATTGGGTGGAGAGGTAATAGGAGCATAAACGCTCCAATATGAGGCGAGGGTACACTAGAGACCCACTGAGAAGGTGAAAAGTGAAAAGGAACAAACCAAAGCTCAGCGGAGTGAAACGGAATGGTATAGCCCATCCTATCACTCCGCTGGTTATGACCAATGGGGGGGTACTTGCATCGCTTCGGACGGCGTTACGTCCTCCCCCTATATATATATATATATATATATATATATATATATATATATATATATATATATATATATATATATATATATATATATATATATATATATATATATATATATATACAACACCATATCCCGCAAGATGCAGGGTGGCGTCAGTTGCAGAAATTTCATGTTCCTGCAACCGTACGTGGGACGAAAATACTGGTAAAAAAGGTTCCCAGCCTTTAGAACCTGCGAAGAATAATTCTCCAATTATCCTGACTGCGGCGAAATTCCAATCGTTTAACAACCAGATATTATATATACATGAATTTTTCACACTCACTTTAATATGTCTATTTAAAATTTTTTAATAGCTGAAAAGACCTCCTCCACTTTAGTCCGTTTAAAAATTAACTTTGTTTAATTATTTAATCTGAATTTAATTTTATATTTTGATTTAATAAAAATCTCAAAATATTTTAAAATTTTTAAAATATTTGAAAACTATAGCTAGATGGTCCTAAACGTTAATTCTTCTGGTCCCTCTTCTTTCCTCTTCTAATAG
>SEYY01013118.1:0-15167 GCA_009176605.1 Armadillidium nasatum
TATATATATATATATATATATATATATAATATATATATATAATATATATATATATATATATATATATATATATATATATATATATATAATAAAAATTAAGGCGAACATATTTTATTTGAACGTTTCGAATCACAGGGATTCATCTTCAGGTAAATGGAAATTAAAAAAATAATTAACACATCACAACTAACGAGAATATCCTAACGGCAGAAGACTGTAAAACAGAAATTAAATAGGAAAAATTTTTTAAAACTTTGGTGGGATTTTGAAAAAGATATAAAGCATACCCATTCACATATAAATAGAATAAAAACTATTTCAAATGATTTCTGTTTCTCCTCGCTAATAATTTCATTTCCTTCTATAGGAATTAATTTAATGACTTGTACTCTTTCACTTTCTGCATGAGATATTTTGAAAACTTCTCCAGAAATTCCTTCTTCAATTTTTTCGCATGTTTTCAATTGTGCCTTAATTTTTACACACATAAATTGTATTTGAAAATTTATATAATATATTTATATTACTAATAAAAAAAATTGCAACTCTCTTGCAGCTATTTCGTAGCAATCCTTCTGAGGAAAAAAGGAACTTTGAATAAAATCATAACCATAATCAATTGGCACATCATATTTTTCTTCAGAATAAAACCTATCTTTACGACGATAATAAAACCGATAATTAATTCGTATTTGTGGCAGCTTGCAAATTAAATTTCCAAGTTTATCAACAGAATGAAAATGCGACACAGGCTCAACATATACCATAAATCTGGGCATAAGCAGATTCATCAAACGAAAAGCATCATCTACGACACCATTCTCAACTGCAAAGACAGTAAATGGAACCAAAGAACACATCCCATCAACAACTGATAATGGATACATCGACTTTTCGTAGGTAAACTCTCTCGTGTCCGATTTTAGAATAACGAGACAACTGATTCGGACATCCACCACTAGTCCCTCAGAAACGTATCCTGCGATTACATCCATAGGCGATCGTTTGAATGTATCGTAAGTGATTCTTCTATAGTCCACAGGAGGATGTCTAAATGGGTGATTTCCCTCATGGAAGATCCCATAATAGTTATTCTGTAAATCAGGTATCATTTTCTCTGTTAAGATTACGTAATTTGTAACACCAAACGACCCCAAATGAAGAGTAATCGCATCCGTAACTAAGTGTCTGATGTTCGTTATATATATATATATATATATATATATATATAATATATATATATATATATATATATATAATATATTATATATATATATATATATATATATATATATATATATATATTTGCTTGTGCCCATATTGAGCAAAATCTTTATAAAGAGGATAGTCAAAAATTTACGCAACATCAGTTTTTTATTATTATTTAACTTTTAGTGATTTGTTAATTTGAAATTTAATAAACTATTAATATATCACAAAATGTAATAAACAATTTCTTTGTTAAAGCCTACCGTGGCTCGAACGGTGATTGACTCACGTGATTGAGGGCGTCGGTTCGATCCGACTTCGGGATCCTAGGTATATACTACCTAGAAAGTTCCTCTCCTCGAATAGGGCAATGCCCTTGAGATGTGAACTTTAAAAAAAGAAAAAAAAAAATTCGAGGATGTCGTGTCAAAGACATGCCTATGATGATTTTGTCGCATTTCCAATCTGAGTAAATTTTTTGTTGCAACAGAGACAACATTACCATGTTTCAGACCCGCTTTTGTGGTTGAACTCGGAAGAGGTGGTACACCAAGAAGTTTAGTTCCATTGACTCCGGATACTAAAACAGGTAGACGATCATCAGTGTCTTTGGAGTCCAGGGTAGCCATCAGTTTTCCGTCCCAATGTACCACCATTTTTGGAGAAGGATTCCATTTGTCCTTTATTTGTTTTGCTCATATGGGGTAGTACTGATGCTCGATATCGATGGGCTTAACTGGCACTTAGATTTATCTTTGAAACATCTCCTCCGCAGACAGAAAGCATCATATGTACGAATGAGTTCATCTTAGTATTTCTAACGTTATTCCTCACGCTCCAGGCAACAACATTTGCATTCTTGAGAATTTCATGAGGAACAAATTTGTGTTAACCAGATTTAATTTCCCTTCTATGTCGCCTTTCAATTTCAGAGCAGGTTGAGGTGGGTCCAGTAGTCCCCCCAACCGATTCATCACAAGAACTGCTGATTGACTCAAGCTCAACAGTTTCTTTAAACATTACCGAATGGTCTCTTTTGGGAAAAACTTCGTCATAAGTTCTTTTCTGCCTTTTCTCGACAACTTTTGAATTGACTTTGTCAATTCCTGAAAAATATAATTTCCTGTCAATTATCATGCTTTGCATGAAAGCAATGAATAATAATAATAATTAATAATAAATAAAAACAATAATACCTTTTTCCTCGTTATAAGAGGATAATTTTTATAGGAATTAAGACAAAAAAAAAAAAATTACCTTGCTATTATTAATTTCTGAAATTACTTCTTCAAATGTGCCTCTCCATTGATGAGGGAAGTCTCCCTCAATAGGTAGTATTTTAATAATTTTTTCTGAAACTTTAAAAACTTCCCCGGAAATTCCCTCTCCAATTTTCCTACAATTTTCGAGCAACTCACAAACATAAAAATTGTATTGGGAAATTTTACTTTAGAACATGCAGCATTCAACTATAAAAGGATAATTTTTATAGGAGTTAAGACAAAAAAAAAATTACCTTGAGATGATAATTTCGGATTTCACTTCTTCAAATTTTCTCTGAACCTCTCCATTGAAGAGGGAGTCTCCCTCAATAGGTACAATTTTAAAAATTTTTTCCAAAACTTTAAAAACCTCCCCGGAAATTTCCTCCAATTTTCATGGAATTTGTATTTTTAGTGTTGGAGGTTTGGCTGATGGTCCCATCTCAGCTTGGCTAATGTGGCTTGTGTAGGATGGGGGGAGAGTCGATTATTTTAGAAATGTTATATAAGGACAGTTTACCATTTTAGAGGCTCTTCCGATGTTTCTTTTTTTAGTTTGTGTAATAATTTTATATTTTCATTGGCATTGGACCAATGAATTTTTTTGAGGACCTCCCCATCTGGTAAATTCCGATAGGGGCCTCGAAGGAGGGTTTTGATCTCTTCCTTCGAGGTTTTTTGGTATAATTTGTTTTTCCTGTGGATGTACATTTTGTTGACATACTTTGATGACATATTATAAAACCTTAAAAAATAATTATAATACATATATATATATATATATATATATATATATATATATATATATATATATATATATATATATATATATATAATATATATATATATATATATATATATATATATATTATATATTAATTCAATCAGATAATTCAATCAGCGTAAATAAACAATTATAAATGAGTGTTTTTTGGACGATCTCTTGTACTGTCCTACAGGGACGTCACTCAAAAGTATCCAGAAGTAGTCCCCCCCCCCCTCCATCATACAGGGATTCCACTTGCCTTGATAATTGGTTTTCATCTTTGAAATTTCTTGGTGGAATCTTTATCTATGCTTATCAATTACTGCTCTAAGGTGCGGAGGGAAGAAATTGAGGTGGGAGTGTAAAAAATTAATTTTGATTGACATTCGGCATCCCATTTCCTCATAAGACAGTAACAACTCCTCAATACACTTTTCGTAATCTGACACCCTTGTGTTATCAAGGAATCCATGGCAGGCTGATTTAAATGCTTCCCATGCTCTCCATTCCTTTAAAGTGAGAAGCTCTTCAAATTCATCACCTATCAGATCTGAGGTCCAACGATACCCTCCTTGAATTTAGCAGAACTTAAAATTACACAAGTGTTGGTAGGCAGCGCCATTTTTACTCATAGCTTTAACAATATTTTTCATTGAACCGAGTTTGATGTGAAGATTGTCGTTATCATTTTGGTGTTATCAATGAGCATATTTAGGTTATAATATTTACTTAAACTGGAGCCATAAATTTTGAAAACGGAATATTTATCTCCGCAGTTTTTATCATCCAACATTCTTAATAAAACGAATGGAACATCCCATATTCAGCAAAATCCGTTAAATATCACTTCCTCAGTGAATTGGAGTTCCAAACATAGTGCAGAGAGAGGAACCCATTTGAAAATCTTTCCAGAACTTTAATATTCTTTTCCCCCTTGCTTTACTTCTTTTACCAATCCAAGTTTTCACACTTTGTGGAACGTTTCAAAGGACTGTTTAAATAATTTATTGAAAAACATTAAAATAAGGATAAAATTTCGTTGCTAGCCATGGCTAAAGAACGAAAGTTAAATATATATATATAAGGAGTTTTTTTATATATATCCATTACTAAATATATAATAATATATTATATATTACCGATTTCCTCCCCCTTTTCGTTTGAAAAACAAATTTTTAAATCGACCGGTAAAATTCCCAAAGGTATTTATATATATATATTATATATATATATATATATATATTATATATATATATATAAGATATTTATTATATATATATATAATATATATTTATATATTTTGATATTTACTTGTTTCCAATTTATTAAAATAAATTGATCAGCGGTTCCCTCCATACCCATAATTCAGTGAGAGTAAAGGGTTTCCTGGAAAATATCTGGGTCGTTGTTTCTGACCCTAAGGAAATTAAATTTAAAAATATTTTACAATGAAGTAAAATACAAAATATAAGTTAGATAAATGAATCACGGTAAAAAGAAATTATTAATTTTAATATCTTTGCAATGTCATTAGAACTTAGATATTTGTAATTTATTAATTATTTGGGAGACAAAATTAGTATGTTGCAATGGTTACTGTTAAAGAGATGGTAGAAATCCTTTCCCAGAACATTTTGAGACCTACGAACGACCTCGGAGCGATGTTGCATGTGCTTTAACGTTCACGTTACGCCAGACTCTATCACGACCTTTTGTAAACCTCATATAACCTGATTAGTTTGTGAACTACACACGCTTCCACTCGTCGACGGCTCAATGCATGATTCCTGGGAAACTGTAGTTGTACATTTGAATGGCTGTGAAAAGCGCATCACGTTAGCCTTCATCGTAACCATCTTCCTCCACTATCGGTGAAGTTTGCAATGCGGACCCGTGTCACCATCTGACTAATCTTAATATGCTTCACACCAAACATCCTTACCACATACCTCATACAACCACCTTCTTCTATCAGGGTGGATGCTGTTACGTACTTGTCTCGCGTTAAATTTCGTGAACTCGTGGAACATCTATGTCGGACGAATTGTACGTAGAGCTGCCGTGTGATACTACTTACGGTTCATTGACGTTGGACGTATATATATATATATTATATATATATATATATATATATATATATATATATATATATATATTATATATATATATATATATATATATATATATATATATTACATCGATTTGTCTTAACAAATGGAATTCGAACTCGGGCCTATAGCACAAAGCATAGAATTTTTCCTCTACTCACTGGTGGATCAAAAGAGAAATGGAAAGAGGAGGCTTATGAATTCAGAAGAACAACCTCCAAAGACTTCTTCCGACATCGCTTGAGCGTGAGGCAACTCGGTCCCCACTTTCCTATTGACCTTTTTGTTTAGTTTGCGAGAGGAAAAGAGATGGGTGATAGACTTTAGCTTTAGAAGAAAGCAAAACGGCAGTATCGTCGGAAGATAGTAGAGGAGGGAAAGAGGAAGAAGCAAAGTTGGGAGGTTTTTTTTTTTTTTTTATAAAAATTTTTTTATATATATATATATATATATAATATTATATATATATATATATATATATATATATATATATATATATATATATATATATATATATATATATTATATAATATAATAAATAAAAACTTACCCATTAAACTCTTTCATCATCTGTATCACCTCAAATTGTTTGGTCTCCTTGCCCTGTAAAAAGCTCCTCCTTCTTTGGACAAATCAGAATAGAAATTTTCCCTTTGACTTCACCCGCGAGAGGGTGAAGTCTATGATGCATTGCTTTGACTCAATTAAATATATATATATATATATATATATATATAGTATATATATATATATTATATATATATATATATATATATATTAATATATTTTTTTTACACATCACCACCACTCACGGCAAATATTCAAGGAGGGGGTATAAGAATATAAATATTAATAATAAAAAAATAAAAACGATCCCTGCATGACCCACCTAACGCAAATTTTAAGGTGAGCTCAGACGGGGGGTTTTAAAGAAATTGAGATAAATTGGGCAGGAATACAGAAGATGGGAGAGAATTCCACAAAACAGATGTGGCAGGAAAGAGGAGGCACCACAGCGAACAAGCCTGGATTTGCCTATGTCCACGCAAAATTATACGCAGGCAATGCACCCTTGTACTATATATATATATATATATATATTATATATATATATATAATATATATATATATATATATATATATATATATATATATATATATATATATATATATATATATATATATATATTATATATATGGGTTGATCTGGCAACTTCGCATCCGAACTCAAATCGAATCCGAATCCAGAACCTTCCAATCCGAATCCCAAATTCATAAAAAAAAGTTTAGCTTATATCGCATCAGTTTTACACTGGAAAAGCTTAAAAAAGCATCTTAATTTAGGGTGGAAAATTTAGTGTGGAGTCCTTTTACCCCTACGACTTGCCGTTAAAAGGAACCCCAGCCAAGCGCGTCGATCATAACCTATGACACAACGTACCGAATTATAGGCCGATTGTGCCACGAAATATGCGTCCGTGTGCCAGAATTCAAAATTTGGCTTTCCCTGTTCTACCGCTTATTTAAACCGAACTATAGCGTTAGAGAATCGATAATATATAATTTGATGATTCATGGAACGTACTATACTAGTTTAAAATTTCAAGGGTCTAACTATTATGGTTTTTTTAATAAAAGAAATTAAGGTCGATGAAGGCGCCGAACAACGATCACCTTACGCTTCCTGCTTGCGACATTACTCAGCAGACTACTGAGTACCATAATGTTCTCAGCACAGCCATCCGCTTTGACGAAGCCCCGTTGTCGCGGCGAAATGGTGTGCCCCTTGTGCACCTGTCGGCCAAGATTCGGTGGAAACATCTTGTTAATACCGACGTTATAGTGATGGGTCGGAACTCCCCAGGACCTTCAGGAGAAGCACTTTTAGGGATAAGCACTGTCCTCGCCTTCTTCATAGAAGGGGCAAGTCACCGGCCATCCATATTTGATTGAATAAGGCAGCGAGCAGGGCCTCGCGTACCTTCTTTATTGAGTCTAGCTTCACTCCGTCTGACCCAGGGGATGTATCCGCTATCCTTCTTAGTGCCCAAGTCACTTTCGCTGTACTGACAGGCTCAGCAAGTAAGTGATTTGAATTGAGTTCTCCCGACTGTCTGTTATCGGGGACCGACTCTGTACCAAAGATGTCTCCCCAGTACCTTATTTTATCCTCCCTTGGGATATCCTGTTGAATGATTCAATCATTTAACACGACATCGGCTGCCCTCCCCCTGGACGTTTGCCAAAGCCGCTGGACTTTCTCCCATTTCCACTGACGGAGATTCCGAGCTCCAAGGGGTGGTGGATTCCCTGCTCGAGGGGGTCGAGCTGGCGGCTCCGCTATGTTCTCCGCGCGCCTAGGGACCACCCCAGTATTAGACAGTACAGCGTTAAGGAGGATCTCGGTGTTAATGGCTACGTAGAGCCTTCCATTCCGTTAGCTTCAATCAACGGCCGTTGACATGGTCATCATCCGGACCAACCTCATCCGGCAACGCCCCAGGCAGGTCGAGGCGTCTTTCCTCGGCCGGGTTTGGGATCGGAGGTGTTTTCTCCGGCCAGCATGAAATCAACCAGACTATCTCCCCTCTCTTCCTCCGCGCCTTAATGGCCTCAAGAGTCCTGCCCGCATGAAGCGCCGCCAGCCTCTGATTGATCGCGTAGGTCTGGCCATCTATTATCAGTTTCGCTTCATGGTTCATCAGAGCGGCGACCTCACTAGAGGTCCACCTCTCCTCCACCTCTACACGAGCCGCCATTTCCTCGGCATGGAACTGCTCCGGATGAGCCAACCACATATCTCGCACACAGAGACATCATCAGGCTGATCATCCGCCTCGGGGCTCTCCGCGCCTCTGACGTTTCATTATATTATATATATATATATATATATATATATATATATATATATATATATATATATATATATATATATATATATATATATATATATATATATATATATATATATGTGTGTGTGTGTGTGTGTTATTAAAATGAATTTTAAAAATCTGGAAAAAATAAAAAATGTAAAAATTTTTAAAATTAAAAAAAAAAAAAAAAAAAAAAAAAAATAAAAAAATATATATATATATATATATATAATATATATATATATATATATATATAATATATATATATATATATATATATATATATATATATATATATATATATATATATATATATATATATATATATATATATATATATATATATATATATATATATATATATATATATATATATATTTTGGTAATTGGTAGTTGCCAGATTAAAAATTAATGTGCTTTAAAAAAAAAAGGCAAATATTATTGGAGATAAAAGGTTAAAATCCAAAGGTTGTCAATTACTCAGTTTTGGATTGAATCAGTTTCACTCGACGCTTAGTAGGGGCAAGTTGTCTTTTCCTCGATGCGTAATTGTATCAAGTTTATTTGTTTCTAGATACTTCATAGTTTAAATAACTTATCCCAATTTCGTTTTCGTGTGTATTAAAGAATATAAAATAGTTGTTAAACTGAGAGAATATTCTCCGATATTTGCCAATTTCTTGTAGTTGTTTAGTCTTGTCATAAAGGCATGTGATTGGTTTGAAGTCGGAAATATTCTTGAAATAATAAACGTTGCATTTAGTGGCTTTCGTATTAATTCTTAGAAACCTGTTAATTATTAAACTATATATTCTTGGCGCTGAAAACGTGTTGAATTTATTCGTTTTAATTAAACGAGAAAATTGTTCTAGCAATGTAACATCAATGTAAAATATAAATATTCAATATTTATTTAAACGACTAACCCTAATGTCTAAACGAATATTGTCCAAAATAACTGAATAACTAAAATCTCAAAATAGTCAACGGAAACTAAAGCTTATATTGAACCTTTAAAAATCCTTACAAGATATATTTTTGATCGTACGTTGAGCGACCAAAATTAAATAATCTAAACTGATTATTTTATCTTGAAAATATTTTCTTTACAGGTTTAAACTTTTCATAGTCTGAAAGTTTACTACAGTTAAATTAGTTTAAAAGGTTGTATATGCAAATATTTATATTTGTATATACGTAAAAAGCTTATACGGCCTGAAATAAGGTTTAGAAAAGCTAACCTATAGTAGAACAATCATAAGTCATACTGTAGTCGTAACGACACTAATTCGGGAAAATCGATATTTCTTATATATATATATATATATATATATATATATATATATATATATATATATATATATATATATATATATATATATATATATATATATATATATATATGATGAAAATTAAGGCGAACATATTTTATTTGAACGTTTCGAATCACAGGGATTCATCTTCAGTTAAATGGAAATTAAAAACATAAAAAATTAATGCACAAATTTTAAAAAATTTACAAAAAAATAATTAACGCATCACAACTAACGAGAATATCCTAACGGCAGAAGACTGTAAAACAGAAATTAAATAGGAAATTTTTTTTAAAACTTTGGTGGGATTTTGAAAAAGATATAAAGCATACCCATTTACATATAAATTAGAATAAAAATTAAAAATAAAATAATTAGAAATGGACGAATAAAAACTATTTCAAATGATTTCTGTTTCTCCTCGCTAATAATTTCATTTCCTTCTATAGGAATTAATTTAATGACTTGTACTCTTTCACTTTCTGCATGAGATATTTTGAAAACTTCTCCAGAAATTCCTTCTTCAATTTTTTCGCATGTTTTCAATTGTGCCTTAATTTTTACACACATAAATTGTATTTGAAAATTTATATAATATATTTTATATTACTAATAAAAAAAATTGCAACTCTTGCAGCTATTTCGTAGCAATCCTTCTGAGGAAAAAATGAACTTTGGATAAAATCATAACCATAATCAATTGGCACATCATATTTTTCTTCAGAATAAAACCTATCTTTACGACGATAATAAAACCGATAATTAATTCGTATTTGTGGCAGCTTGCAAATTAAATTTCCAAGTTTATCAACAGAATGAAAATGCGACACAGGCTCAACATATACCATAAATCTGGGCATAAGCAGATTCATCAAACGAAAAGCAACATCTACGACTCCATTCTCAACTGCAAAGACAGTAAATGGAACCAAGGAACAACATCCCATCAACAACTGATAATGGATACATCGACTTTATCGTAGGTAAACTCTCTCGTGTCCGATTTTAGAATAACGAGACGATAACTGATTCGGACATCCACCACTAGTCCCTCAGAAACGTATCCTGCGATTACATCCATAGGCGATCGTTTGAATGTATCGTAAGTGATTCTTCTATAGTCCACAGGAGGATTTCTAAATGGGTGATTTCCCTCATGGAAGATCCCATAATAGTTATTCTGTAAATCAGGCATCATTTTCTCTGTTAAGATTACGTAATTTGTAACACCAAACGACCCCAAATGAAGAGTAATCGCATCCGTAACTAAGTGTCTGATGTTCGTTAGTACTGAAGGTGGAATCTGAACATCTTGACTGGCTCGAGCCAGTACAGATATACCCTCTTTCCCATACTTCTCTCTAATCATTGAGACTATAGTCTTAAGTTTGCTGTTCGTTTCCGTCAGCTTATTAATTCTGGCCTCAGTAGTTTCTAGATACCACAACGCCTGTTGATTGGACGCACCCTTCATGTGACAAAACTCACGATACCCACGTAATGCAATAATCAGAACACTCGTGTCTCTTGCCAACCCACCCAGAGTATACCCAGTTAATACTGATCGGTGTTTGGATTTCACGAATTTTAAAGTATAATAAAATGATTCAGTAATTTAAGACATTTTGAAACACATACGGAACGATAATAATTTTTATTAAAAAAATTAGCACAAAAATGAAAAGGGAACTCGGGTACATTTATCGAGAGCCACAAATAATCCTTCAAAGAGCCGCATGTGGCTCGCGAGCCGCAGGTTGGCCACCCCTGATATATATATATATATATATATATATATATATATATATATATATATATATATATATATATATATATATATATATATATATATATATATATATATATATATATAAACCTACCTCTCCTATGAGAGGCTTTGCAGAAGTGTAATTAATCAGTGTTGTTCAATTTTGTGTAGAAAAATGTTGGTTATGCGTAGAGCGATGGATATTTTTCATCTTTTTCTCGTTTTATAAGTTAATTTCATGTAGAAATTGATAATCTGAAATTTAATTTAGCTGTATTAATTTATATTACAGAATAAGTGAAAGTTTAATGTGGTAATTAAAAAAATGGTACAATAAAAAAACAACTTAAAAAATCAGATAAACTCACATCGTCGTTGACCCATTCTTTTTCATTTAGAGTCAGAAGATCCAAAATTGTTACATTTAGGTCTTCTATGGTGGATACAACCTTATGACAGGCTCTGTCAATTACCATCTGTAAAAAGAAAATCAAACTTTTTTAAAAAATAAAGTACAAAACTCTTAAAAATATTCAAAATATCAATTAATTATTATAGTTTTTAAGTATTCGAAAAGTTACATAAAAATTATACAAACTTATAAACCGATTAATATATATATATATATATATATATATATATATATATATATATATATATATATATATATATATATATATATATATATATATATATATATATATATATATATATATATATATATATATATGAAAAAAAGCTTACGTGGGTTTGAAACTGAGTATTCTTTTTTTTCTACATAAAATTTTAAAGTTGTATCCAGGGTTTTTGCAATGAGGACATTGCCCCAATGCAAATCCCTGTGCTCCAGTTCAAAATTTTCTTCCCCCATCCCTAAGGCATAAATCACCTTAAGAAATAAAATGAATAAATAAAGAAGAGTTAATAATATAAATAAATAAAGATTTGAAAAACGTTCCAATATATATATATATATATATATATATATATATATATATATATATATATATATATATATATATATATATATATATATATATATATATAATATATACAATAATATAATAATAATTATATGACTGATAATCAATAATTGCGATAATAGTAACAATAATAATAGTAATAGTGGGGAATTTATACTTAACAGGTGGTGTTGGAAGAACTTACTTGTTTGTGGTATGGTCACACTCTATCACTACCATCTGTAGACCTCGGGTATAACCTGATTTAGTTTATGAGCGACACACGCTTCCAGTCGTCGACGGCCCAATGCGTGATTCCTGGGACACCGTAGTTCTACGTCGATGAAAAGCCGTGTCGTGTTAACCTTCGTCGTATGTAGTATAATCATCTTCCTTCCGTGTCCGTGAAGTTTGTAGTGTGACCCCGTGTCACTATCTTACTAATTGTGGTATTAACACCAGCACAATTGCGACATACCTCATACTACCACCTTCCTCTGTCAGGGTTGATGCTGTTACGTACTTGTCTCTCGTTAAATTTCGTGAACTTGTGGAATATCCGTGTAGGATGAATTGTACGTAGATCTGCCGTTGCGATACGACTTACGATTCATGTGACTCAGTGCCCAAACAAATATCGAAGGAGGTTGTGTGTGTTTGTGTGGAACTGAAGGATTAAGAAAAGATGCTGTATCACTAAGTTAACTGTAAAATAGACAGAATACTTTACAACGTTATACTTTCCATATGAAAGATAGTTTTGAACTCTAATTTTCTTACTTTGTCTACTGAGCAACAAGGTGGTTGTTATTCAAACAACAACAAAAATCGACACGTCATATCTTGAGGGAAGACGCAAAGAGGAGGATCGTATGAGGGAAATTTCTCCTTGATTTTACTCTCCTTTTCCCGCCTCGTTCACAGATGGCGCTGAATTCATTTATTAATTATAATAAACCTTATATTTAATTAAACTAAGATCCGCTATACAACTGCCCCACTAAAAACATCAAGGACTCGAGGTAGGAGGAGAAATAGACCCTCCCTTTAAAAGTGAAAAAGCGGGATTGTAATTCGGCTTGGAACCGCATTTAGAAGGGCTACCCCTCTTTTACTACTAATTATATATATATATATATATATATATATATATATATATATATATATATATATATATATATATATATATATATATATATATATATATATATATTATATATATATATATATATACACACATATATATAATATATATAAAACATAAACCGTTGGAAAAAATTCTACAATATATATACTGCTAATGAGGATTCGAACCCTGACCTCTAAGTTGGTAAGACATTGCGCTAACCACTACACCACTGATGGTACCAAAAAGGAATTAGTTGGAACTTCTCATGATCATCCGCCATGACTCCATCCCAAAGGACTCCTCCGACCACACTGGGGCGTAAGGTAAACGGGTCAGTTCTATCCCCAGAGACCGCAGTTCAATAAGTATGTATAATTACCACATAAACCGTGGGAAAAAATTCTACATTATATATACTGCTAATGAGGATTCGAACGCTATCTACTAAAACATTACCCCAGTGTAGATCCCTGTGCTCAAAGTAATATGATACTTCTCCAACGCCGAGAGCGTAACCCACCTTAAGAAATAAAATATTTGAGTCCTAGAAACAGCTGATCTTTTTCCAATTTATTTGGTCTATCGTTTTTAGAATATATATATATATATATATATATATATATATATATATATATATATATATATATATATATATATATATATATATATATATATATATATATATATATATATATATATATATATATATATATATTGCTTTCTCACCCCTTGAACGCCTCTAAGGAGACGTTCACACCTCGCTCAGAAAAGCCAACACCGCGCCTGACCTCCTCCACAAGTCGTCCGGTGCTGTCCCGTACCTGGCCTCCTCCACAAGTCCTCCGGTGCTGTCCCGTACCTGGCCTCCTCCACAAGTTCTTAGGTGCTGTCCCGTACCTGGCCTCCTCCACAGGTCCTCCGATGCTATCCCATACCTGGCCTCCTCCACAAGTCCTCAGGTGCTGTCCCGTACCTGGCCTCCTCGACAAGTCCTCCGGTGCTGTCCCGTACCTGGCCTCCTCCACAAGTCCTCCGGTGCTGTCCCGTACCTGGCCTCCTCCACAAGTCCTCCGGTGCTGTCCCGTACCTGGCCTCCTCCACAAGTCCTCCGGTGCTGTCCCGTACCTGGCCTCCTCCACAAGTCCTCCGGTGCTGTCCCGTACCTGGCCTCCTCGACAAGTCCTCCGGTGCTGTCCCGTACCTGGCCTCCTCACAGTCCTCCGGTGCTGTCCCGTACCTGGCCTCCTCCACAAGTCCTCCGGTGCTGTCCCGTACCTGGCCTCCTCGACAAGTCCTCCGGTGCTGTCCCGTACCTGGCCTCCTCCACAAGTCCTCCTCATTCTTCTCTTCAAGAACAGGTCTTTCTAACTTTCACTAATCTCTCCTCAGACTACTTTGATCCTTCTATTACTTATCTTATCCCTTCCAAAACTTTGCTGTTTCTCCTTTTCAAACACAACTTACTCCCACGACATCAGATATATATATATATATATATATATATATATATATATATATATATATATATATTATATATATATATATATATATATAATTAATATAATATATAAATATATATATATATATATATATATATAATATATATATATATAATATATATATATATATATATATAAAATATAATATAAATATAAATAATAAATATAAATATAAATATATAAATATAAATATATATATATATATATATATATATATATATATATATATATATATATATATATTTACTTGTTGCCAAACAGATAATGCCTGTTTGGCA
>SEYY01013119.1:2500-42566 GCA_009176605.1 Armadillidium nasatum
ATATATATATATATATATATATATATATATATATATATATATATATA
The DNA here is from genome assembly GCA_009176605.1 of Armadillidium nasatum. Classification (NCBI taxonomy): domain Eukaryota; kingdom Metazoa; phylum Arthropoda; class Malacostraca; order Isopoda; family Armadillidiidae; genus Armadillidium; species Armadillidium nasatum. Next base: position 2,548 of record SEYY01013119.1, read on the forward strand.
TATATATATATATATATATATATATATATATATATATATATATATATATATATATATATATATATATATATATATATAGCTCCTTCTGAGCTTAATTGTTATTATAAAAAGGATAGCTAGGAATGAATGTAGCATAATCAGTTAAATTATATTGAATTAAAAAAATATTTAAATTAAAATTAGTAATTACAAAAGCTTTAATATCAATCAACGTTTCGTCTTCTTTTTATTATTAAATTTATGTACTGAAGCCATCATCAGGATAACTGCAAAGACAAAATACAAACATTAAATAAACCACTTAATAATAGATACCATCCTTCCGTCCCCACGTCAATAGCACCCAAAAATACCATATGCCTCAGTTTCCGTATCTCAATTTCTCCACTATATACATGACGCCTAATCTACGTAAATCTCTTTCTCAACATTTTCCTAGCATAGACTTTCATTTTTCATATAATACTGCTTTCAAAATATCCTCCTTTTTCAGCTACAAGCCTTCTTTTCCAGCTCTTCTTCTAGCCTCAGTAGTATAAATAAATTCACCTGTCCTTTATGTAATAAAGGCTACATAGGCTCTACTACTAGGTTACTCAGAACTCGCATATGCGAGCACCAAGGTATTTCTTATAGAACAGCTCTCCCTATTTCTCAAATATACGCACTCACACTATCTCTTGTCAAGCTTTTCCTCTCCCTAAACATTTCACCGTTCTTGACACACATCCAGACCCATCATCTCTCCGCATCCTTGAATCAATGTACATCCACAAACACAAACCGGATCTTAACAATAATCTTACGACCTGTCATCTCCATATTATACAAAATTAACTCATCCCTTATTTAATCATGCCCTCTGTTACTTGATCTAGTTTAATTATAGAAGGATCATTCACTTCATCAGAAAGACCCAGAGCTTGCCTCCATACTGCTTAGAACAGATTATTTTTTATTTATTTATATTGTGCCTACTTTCTTTATTTACGAGCATGTGGATACGTACGTATTCACATACTTATTTCTCTATTCTTCTACAACCAACTATTCTTATTATTTACTACCTTGTGTTTACTGTTTTTTTCCTGTGTTCATATACCTGTTCATGTTGATTCGTATGGTTTTGTGTCACCGTTATTATTTCCAGTCAATTTTTATTGTTTATATTTATTTTTATTCTAGATTTTCAGTTTATTTAATTAATGTTTGTATTTTGTCCTTTGCAGTTATCCTAATAAATTTAATAATAAAAAGAAGCCGAAACGTTGATTGATATTAAAGCTTTTGTAATTACTAATTTTAAGTTAAAAATTTTTTTTTTTTAATTCAATATAATTTAACAATTGATTTTGCTACATTCATTCCTAGCTATCCATTTTATCATATATATATATATATATATATATATATATATATATATATATATATATATATATATATATATATATATATATATATATATATATATATATATATATATAGTAGTTACTTTGTTATCTAACTTTTAAACAAATAAAAATGTCTAAACTAAAAGCTCGTAAAGCTTTTTTAAATAAACAAATGTCAAATGACAAAATTTTAGAAGCTGTAGATGCGGTTAATGCAAGTAAAAATGAAATTACAGTTCAGAAAGTTCTTTCTGAATTGTCTATAAAGAAAACTAAAAACAATATTGATGTTCTAAGAAAAAAAATGAAAACCTTGAAAATTATTGAGGAACAAAAAAATGTCATTGTTGGTAAAGGTAAAAATTGTGAAGAAAATTCGGATGAAAAAGAACAAAATTTGAGTGACGTACCTCGAGATGTCCAAGAATTTGATATGGATGATTCATACATAGAAGAAGACATTTTTTTTGGGCAAATTTCTTCCAAAGAAGAAAAACATATTGAAAAGTTGAAAAATAGGAAAACAGAAATTTATAGTCCTTCAAGGTTTCAAAATTTAGATCTCCATTCTGAAAAAAGGGTGGAAGAAAGGAAGTCCTCCATGGAAGAAATGGAGCTACTTCTGGCTACTTCTCCCTCTCACATAAATTCTCCACTAAATTTGGTTTTCAAAAATCTTCATCTAATAAGGCAGGTTTGTGAAAAATATCAAGAGTAACATGAACATTCCGTACGCCTCAGAATACTTTGCCCAAGACTCGAACACAAGATACTACAAAATACCAGCAGGAAAAAGTGTTAAAATACCCTACGTAATGTTCAAGCAAGTGGACAGGTTCGACGCCTATTCGGAAACCAGTCCGTTCAGCTTCGAAATCACTCTAAGTGGAAAAAGACGAAAGATTTGTATGGAAGAAATTAGGGACCAACCTACCGTTTACTCAGTTCCAAGAGAATGCAGACACTGGCCACTTAATAATTTCTCTCAGGACACTGTATACAATATTTATATGTACCCAGCTGCCTACGACAAACAAGATATTTTAAAGTATAACGATTTCACCTTCACCGACTTTGAATTACATAATATTGGGAACAGTGATTTCTACATCAGGACTTTCATAAAGCCAGAAAGCAATGCTCCGATTTCTCTTTTAGAAGGATCTACAACTTCAAGTACTACTACTACTACTACTACCACTACTATTGCCCCTGAGTCCACAACCTTAGTTTCAGTAATTCCACTAGAAAAAGGATGTGGAATAAATTCGAAGAAGGACATATTCAATCGCATCGCTGGAGGAGTAACTGCAAAATCAAAAGACTGGCCTTGGATGGTCGCCTTTGTTAAAAATAGTGACGGAGTTATCGAAAGCCACGTTTGTGGAGGGGTTTTAATCACTCAAAGACTTGTACTTACTTCTGCCAGCTGCTTTTACGGTATCACGTATGATGACATAAAAGTTCGTCTTGGTGAATATGATTTTGATACTCATGATGAAGGCAATCATGTTGACTTTGATATTGAAGCAGTCAAAATTCATGAAAGTTTCAGGAAAATGTTGTACAGTCAGTCATAAGGGCTTCCGTAGACAAAATGTTATAAATTTGATATTAGGAACTTTTGTATGCATAACAATAATATCAAGCGTATTTGGAGTTTTCATTTTTATTTGCTACGTGCTTTTGTGCTTAAAATATTATTATAATCAGAATAAACGTTGTCCAGTTAGAAGAGTTAATGAGGATTTTTTCCCATTTTCAGGTTTTGAAGGCTATGTAGTTTCAGCAGGTCCTCCAGGGATTCAAAATACATCTCAGGTTGAAAGAACGATACCATCTGTAACGAGTGAAATGAACAGAAATGAAAAACGTAAGAAACAGAAAAAAGTATTACGTCTTTTCCTAATACAGTGAAAATTTTGACTATTGATGAATGATGTCCATGTGTTAAATAAATTCTCATTTGATATGATTTTGATTACAAATATATATATATATATGTATGTGTATGTATATGTATGTATATATGTATATATGTATATATATATATGTATATATATATATATATATATATATATATATATATATATATATATATATATATATATATATATATATATATATATATATATATCTATGTAAACAAAATATATTACTTGGTGGTATTGTTATTTACGTAATTTCATGCAGTTTTAACTTTTTAATTTTCATTTAATGTAGGTTTTATTATTGGGAAGTTTTATTTCTGTGAACAAAAATTATTTCAATTTAATATAATTTGAGTTTTAAACTTAAATTTGTTTAAGACTTTTTTAGGTTTAATTTTTCGCTCTGGAATTCATTTTTCCGTTTTTAAATTTGGGTTTTAAATGTAAACATTATTTAAGTTTTATCTTGTTTTCCTGTCTGTGTTTGTTAGAATATTTGTTTGCTTGATTGTTTGTTTGTCTGCCTGCTTGCCGGTTTCTTTGGCTGTTCTCTTGTTTGTTTGTCTGTTTGTCTGATATAATTGTGATTGTGTGTGTTGAATGGCAGGTGTACGCAGGCGTGGGTTCTCTATACACTTTACCAACATCCGTGGCTTATTTTCTAATTTGGCTTCTGTGGAATACCACCTTTCTCACTCTCATCCAAATCTTCTGCTCTTGTCTGAGCCCCAGATATCTAAGAATTCCTCCTCAAACTCCTTTAATATATCCAACTATAACTTATTTCATAATTTCCGTTCTAAGGGTGGAGTTTGTGCCTACGTAAACACCAACACTCCGGTAACACGTCTTGTGAATCTTGAATCTCCTAACTTCGATGTTCTGTGGCTTAAAATCTTCCTTCCTACAACTACGATAATCTTGTGTTTCTGCTATTGTTCTCCTAATAGAACAGATTTTTCCTCCTTTTTTGAATATCTAACTACTTCTCACGAGACTGTTACGTCTTCACATCCAAATATTGAGGTCCTCTATTTAGGGGATTTCAATGTACACAACACTGAATGGTTGGGTTCCTCTCATACTGATCCAGGAGGAGAGGAGGCCGAATCATTCAGCATTCTCAACGATCTGGAGCAACTGATTAAAGAACCAACACACATTCCGGATCGTCCCAACCAATTCTTAAACACTCTTGACTTATGTTTCACTACTAGTCCTTCTCTCTATAAATACGCTGTCTTCGCACCTATTGGTAAATCTGACCACAACCTAATTACTCTTAATTTTCAAGCTTTCTCTCCAACTGCTCCACCCTGCCCTAAGCGTATCTTCTGGCACTTTGATCGGGCTGACTGGGAGGCTTTGCGTTGCTTCTATGCTAACTATCCTTGGATGGACTGCTTTGTCTCTGAAGACGCGTCAGTCTCCGCTGATAAGGTGGGGCCTGTAATCGTTGATGGGATGAGCAGGTTCATTCCTTCTTCAACTAAATCTTTTTCTCCGCAAAATCCATGGTTCGATCGCGCCTGCTCTCTTGCCATTCAGGCTAGAGACATCGCGTATCGAGAGTGGAAAAACTCTCCTTCTCCTATCACTCTTGCTAATTTTCATTCTGCTCGGAATCGTTGCAGGGATATTCTTCGACGAGCAAAGCAGGCTTTCACTAAAAGAAGGTGTGCGGAGCTCCTAAACTCTCCTACTGATAAATCTTTCTGGCCTCTTGCCAAAAACATCTCTAACAACTTCTGTAAATCTTCCTTTCCTCCTCTTATTCGCTCTGATGGCTCTGTTGCTAACACTCCAACTGAAAAGGCTAATCTCTTCGGCCTCCTATTCTCCTCTAATTCTACCCTGGATGACTCCGGCAACCCTCCTCCTACTTCTTCTCCTCTCAGAGGTCCCATGACTTTACCTGTGATTACATTTGATCAGGTGCATGGGCTTCTGAAATCTATGAACGTAAGGAAGGCAAGCGGCCCGGATGGCATTCCTCCCCGTGTTTTAAGGGAGTGTGCTTCTGAGCTTGCGCCTCCCCCCTCGTTCAACTCTACTCTCTTTGCCTCAATACTAATACTTTCCCTCAGTGTTGGAAGCACGCATTGGTCCAGCCTATTCCGAAAAAAGGTAGCCGCTCTGATCCTTCTAACTATCGCCCTATAGCTCTCACTTGTATTCTGTCTAAGATCTTTGAAACCCTTCTCAACTCTCACTTCTTGGATCATCTGGAATCTCATTCCCTTCTTTCTGATCATCAGTATGGCTTTCGACGTTCGAGGTCTACTGGTGATATACTTTCCTATCTCACAGATTTATGGTCTTCTGCCCTTAGGGATCATGGGGAGACTTGTGTGGTGGCGCTTGACATATCTAAGGCCTTTGACCGGGTATGGCATGCGTCACTGCTTTCCAAGCTCCCCTCCTTTGGGTTTCCTCCTCCTCTTTGCTTACTTATGTCTAGCTTTCTTTCTAATCGCTCCATTTCTGCTGTTGTTGATGGAGCGACTTCTTCTTCCTTTTCTATCAATAGTGGTGTTCCTCAGGGTTCTGTCTTATCTCCTACTCTATTCTTACTTTTCATTAATGATCTTCTTAGCTGTTCATCTAACTCTGTCCATTCATATGCCGATGACTCAACCCTCCATTCTTCTACTCATTTCAAATCTGCTCCTTCCTTTGCATCTAGAGTTGCCTCTCGTCTTCATCTTTCCGATTCCATTCTTGCAGATCTGGATAGAATTTCCCAGTGGGGTCGTCTCAACCTTGTGAAATTCAACTCTTTAAAAACTCAACTTCTAGAAATCTCCCTCTCAAAGACACCTAACTTTTCTATTTCTTTCGACGGTTCTCCCGTCTCTCCTGTTGACAATATAAATATTCTTGGCCTTAACATAAACAAAAAAATGTCTTGGAAACCTCACATCACAATGGTTGCTCGGGCGGCCTCAAAGAAGCTGGGAGTTCTGTTTAGACTGCGAGAATTTTTTTTCTTCCTCGCAGTTACTCCAATTATACAAGGGTCTCATCCGCCCTTGTATGGAGTACTGCTCTCATATCTGGGGTGGCTCAGGCTTCACCCGTCTTTTGGATAGGGTTGAGTCAAAGGCTAAAAGACTAATAAACTGTCCCGCTCTTTCTAATTCTCTTGACTCTTTATCTTTGCGACGTGATGTTGGTGCCTTATCTCTTTTCTATAGGTACTACAGCGGCAAATGCTCGAGGGAACTATCCACCCGTGTACCTCCACCTTTACGGCGTCCTCGCAGCACAAGGGGTGCAGTGTCCGCGCATCAATTTTGCGTGGACATAGGCAACTCCAGGCTTGTTCGCTGTGGTGCCTCCTTCTTTCCAGCCACCTCTGTTTTGTGGAATTCTCTTCCATCTTCTGTGTTTCCTGCTGAATTTAATCTAAATTCCTTTAAGACCCACGTCTGTGCTCACCTGCGAAATTTGCGTTAGGTGTGGGTTGTGGGTTGTTTTTATCTCTTCTATTGTTTTAGCGCCCCCTCCTTGAATAGGGCTTTGCCCGTGAGCGGTGGCGATGTGTAAAAAAAAAAAAAAAAAAAAAAAAAAAATATATATATATATATATATATATATATATATATATATATATATATATATATATATATATATATATATATATATATATATATATATATATATATATATATATATGAAAAATTTGTAATCCCTAGAGCCACCTCTAAACTTTTATATTCCCAAGTGGAATTTGGAACAGTGGGTTTACGGCCCAAAATGAATGGTTCAACAGAGCGATATTCTTCTCTACAAAGTTTTAAATTTTGGTGTATAATATATATATATATATATATATATATATATATATATATATATATATATATATATATATATATATATATATATATATATATATATATATATATATATATATATTAGCAATCTTATACACTATAATAAAATTATTTCAGCCTCGCTAGGTCAAGTTACATTATTACATTAGCTATAATAAACGCTCCCCATGTATCTACGTTAAATACCTGTGCGGGTATGGACAAACCTTTAAGCCCGTGTACGACCCGGCCAACAGGCGGGCAGAACCATGCTTAAAACATTAACTGGATTGCTCAACAATGTGTAAAAATACTGTCGCTTTGGGGTAAGCCTAAGTTTAACGTTTCCGTTTTTTTTTTTTTTTTTTTTTTTTTTTAAATAACTTTATTATTATATTGATGATTGGTAGCTAGTTAAGTTTTTTTTTACATCCAGTTTTCAAAAGGAACGTAAAATGGTGAAAACAAGGAAATAATGAGATGATTTCAGATGGTAGGTTTTGAAAAGAAAAAAAAAAAACATTCGTAACAAACCTAGAAACAAGTACATCTACGGATGGATTTTGGTTAAAGTCTCTCTAACACTCCAACTGAAAAGGCTAATTAATCTCTTCGGCCTCCTGTTCTCTTCTAATTTAACCCTGAACGACCCTGGCAATCCTCCTCCTACTTCTTTCAGATTTCCCATGTCTTTACCTGTGAATACATTTGATCAGGTCCATAGGCTCCTGAAGTCTATAAACGTTAGGAAGGCAATCGACCCGGATGGCATTCCTCCTCGAGTTTTAAGAGAGAGCTGGCTCCGTCCCTCGTTCAACTTTTCTCTCTATGCCTCAATACTAGTACTTTCCCTCAGTGTTGGAAGCGCGCATTATTCCAATCTATTACGAAGAAAGGTAGCCGCTGTGATCCTTCTAACTATCGCCCTATAGCTCTCACTTGTATTCTGTCTAAGATCTTTGAAACCCTTCTCAACTCTCACTTCTTAGATCATCTGGAATCCCATTCCCTTCTTTCTGATCATCAGTATGGCTTTCGACGTTCGAGGTCTACTGGTGATGTACTTTACTATCTCACAGATTTATGGTCTTCTGCACTTAGGGACCATGGGGAGACTTGCGTGGTGGCGCTTGACATATCTAAGGCGTTTAAGCGTGTATGGCATGCGTCACTGCTTTCCAAGCTCCCTTCCTTTGGGTTTCCTCCTTCTCTTTGCTTACTTATGTCTAGCTTTCTTTCTAATCGTTTTATTTCGGCTGTTGTTGACGGAGCGACTTCTTCCTTTCCTGTCAATAGTGGTGTTCCTCATGGTTCTGTCTTGTCTCCTACACTATTCTTACTTTTCATTAATGATCTTCTCAGCTGTTCATCTAACCCTATCCATTCATATGCCGATGACTCAACCCTCCATTCTTCTACTCATTTCAAATCTGCTCCTTCCTTTGCATCTAGAGTTGCCTCTCGTCTTCATCTTTCCTATTCCATTCTTGCAGATCTGGATAGAATTTCCCGGTGGGGACGTCTCAACCTTATAAAATTCAACTCTATAAACTCAACTTCTAGAAATCTCCCTCTCAAAGACACCTCCTAACTTTTCACCTCCGATAATGAGGAAACATTCAGTTAAAGTTTATCAATTATTCAAGACTTTAACTACTTTTTACTCTTGTCTGAGACCCAGATATCAAAGAATTCCTCTCCTAACTTTTTTAATATATCTAACTAAAACTTATTTCATAATTTCCGTTCTAAGGGTGGAGTTTGTGCCTATGTTAACACCAACACTCCGGTAACACGTCTTGTGAATCTTGAATCTCCTAACTTCGATGTTCTGTGGCTTAAAATCTTTCTTCCTACCACTTCAATAATCTTGTGCTTCTGCTACTGTTCTCCTAATAGAACAGATTTTTCTACCTTTTTTGAGTACCTAACTACTTCTCACGAGACTGTTACATCTTCGCATCCAAATACTGAGGTCCTCTATTTAGGGGATTTCAACGTACACAACACTGAATGGCTAGGTTCCTCTCATACCGATTCAGGGGGAGAGGAGGCCGAATCATTCAGCATTCTCAACGATCTGGAGCAACTGATTAAAAAACCAACACACATTCCAGATCGTCCCAACCAATTCTTGAACACTCTTGATTTATGTTTCACTACTAGTCCTTCTCTCTATAAATATGCTATCTTCGCACCTATTGGTAACTCCGACCACAATCTAATTTGTCTTAATTTTCATGCTTTCTCTCCAACTGCTCCACCCTGCCCTAAGCGTATCTTCTGGCACTTTGATCGGGCTGACTGGGGAGCTTTGCGTTGCTTCTACGCTAACTATTCCTGGAGTGACTGCTTTGTCTCTGGAGACGCTTCGGTCTCTGCCGATAAGGTGGGGGCCGTAATCGTTGATGGGATGAGCAGGTTCATTCCTTCTTCAACTAAATCCTTCTCTCCTCAAAATCCATGGTTCGATCGTGCTTGTTCTCGTGCCATTCAGGCTAGAGACATTGCGAATCGACAGTGGAAAAATTCTCCTTCTCCTATCACTCTAGCTAATTTTCATTCAGATCGGAATCGTTGCAGGGATATTCTTCGACGAGCAAAGCAGACTTTCACCAAACGAAGGTGTGCTGAGCTCCTAAATTCTCCTACTGAAAAATCTTTCTGGCCTCTTGCCAAAAACATCTCTAGCAATTTCTGTAAATCTTCCTTTCCTCCTCTTATTCGCTCTGATGGTTCTGTTGCTAACACTCCAACTGAAAAGGCTAATCTCTTCGGCCTCCTATTCTCCTCTAATTCTACCCTGGACGACTCCGGCAATCCTCCTCCTACTTCTTCTTCTCCTCTCAGAGGTCCCATGCCTTTGCCTGTGATTTCATTTGACCAGGTGCATGGGCTTCTGAAGTCTATGAACGTTAGGAAGGCAAGCGGCCCGGATGGCATTCCTCCCCGAGTTTTAAGGGAGTGTGCCTCTGAGCTGGCTCCGTCCCTCGTTCAACTTTTCTCTCTATGCCTCAATACTAGTACTTTCCCTCAGTGTTGGAAGCGCGCAATAGTCCAGCCTATCCCGAAGAAAGGTAGCCGCTCTGATCCTTCCAACTATCGCCCTATAGCTCTCACTTGTATTCTGTCTAAGATCTTTGAAACCCTTCTTAACTCTCACTTCTTAGATCATCTGGAATCTCATTCCCTTCTTTCTGATCATCAGTATGGCTTTCGTCGTTCGAGGTCTACTGGTGATATACTTTCCTATCTCACAGATCTATGGTCTTCTGCCCTTAGGGACCATGGGGAGACTTGCGTGGTGGCGCTTGACATATCTAAGGCGTTTGACCGGGTATGGCATGCGTCACTGCTTTCCAAGCTCCCCTCCTTTGGGTTTCCTCCTTCTCTTTGCTTACTTATGTCTAGTTTTCTTTCTAATCGTTCCATTTCGGCTGTTGTTGATGGAGCGCCTTCTTCTTCCTTTTCTGTCAATAGTGGTGTTCCTCAGGGTTCTGTCTTGTCTCCTACTCTATTCTTACTTTTCATTAATGATCTTCTCAGCTGTTCATCTAACCCTATACATTCTTATGCCGATGACTCAACCCTCCATTCTTCTACTCATTTCAAATCTGCTCCTTCCTTTGCATCTAGAGTTGCTTCTCGTCTAAATCTTTCCGATTCCATTCTTGCAGATCTGGATAGAATTTCCCTGTGGGGTCGTCTCAACCTTGTGAAATTCAACTCTTTAAAAACTCAACTTCTAGAAATCTCTCTCTCAAAGACACCTCCTAACTTTTCTATTTCTTTCGATGGTTCTCCCGTCTCTCCTGTTGACAATATAAACATCCTTGGCCTTCACATAAACAAAAAAATGTCTTGGAAACCTCATATCACAATGGTTGCTAGGGCGGCCTCAAAGAAGCTGGGAGTTCTGTTTAGACTGCGAGAATTTTTTTTCTTCCTCGCAGTTACTCCAATTATACAAGGGTCTCATCCGCCCTTGTATGGAGTACTGCTCTCATATCTGGGGTGGCTCAGGTTTCACCCGTCTTTTGGATAGGGTTGAGTCAAAGGCTAAAAGACTTATAAACTGTTCCGCTCTTTCTAATTCTCTTGATTCTTTATCTTTGCGACGTGATGTTGGTGCCTTGTCACTTTTCTATAGGTACTACAGTGGAAAATGCTCGAGGGAACTATCCACCCGTGTACCTCCACCTTTGCGGCGTCCTCGCAGCACAAGGGGTGCAATGTCCGCGCATCAATTTTGCGTGGACATAGGCAACTCCAGGCTTGTCCGCTGTGGTGCCTCTTTCTTTCCTGCCACCTCTGTCTTGTGGAACTCTCTTCCATCTTCTGTATTTCCCTCTGCATTTAATCTCAATTTCTTTAAAGCCCGCGTCTGCGCCCACCTGAGAAATTTGCGTTAGGTGGGTACTGTAGGGGTGGTTTTTATTTTCTGGACTTTGTACTCTATTTACTTTCATTTTTATTCTTTTAACACCCCCTCCTTGAATAGGGCTTTGCCCGTGAGTGGTGGTGATGTGTAAAATAAAAATAAAAAAAAAAAAAAAAAAGAAGAATTTCAATGGATGGATAAACATATAATACAAGCTGAACATGCTCTCAGTAATTATTATTCTCATCGTAGAAAGTATGAATTGATTAATGGTTAACCACCTACTTACTTATTTCATGAAAGGTGAATCTTACATCTTGAATTGTTCTTTACTACCTGACGGATTACACGGAACAGGAAAATTCTTAGAAGCTTTCATGAGAAGTACATATCCGATATTTTACCAAATTACTGGTCATGACAGATATGGTGAACCAGTGGCTAAAATGGGTAAAATAATTCATTCTCGCATGTTAGTAAACTCACGAGTTTTACCTTCAAATTTGGAAGAAGAAGAAGATGAAGTAGTTGTCTTTCCACAAGAAGCTGAAGAAGATGATAGACGAACGTCTGTTACATCCGATGACGTTGACAGATGTCTAAGAAGATTCCTGGATTTCCAGAAACCTTCTACATCTCATAATTATGAAGAATATCACCCGACTCCAATTTCAAGTAATGTGACACAAACATCAACAAATCAACCTCAGCAAGAGACCATATGAGGAACTACTCACAAGTCTTATACTTATACTCTTCCTGATTATAATAAAGATGTTGTTGCTGCCGTAAATAATAAGGGTACAATTGCTTCCACTTTTACTTGTGTTGCCAATAATGCATTCCAGTATGACAGTGATGAAAATGTTGCCTTTTTCCAAGCTGTTATCAAGCAAGCAATTGAACAAAGATCAGCACATACAAATAATAACCTTGAATATCAATCTTGGTTATTTCATGATCTTGAAAAAGCTGTTCAAGCTGAAAAAAGAATTCATAACATTAGAAATAATTTTTAGATATCAGAAATATATATAATATATATATATATATATATATATATATATATATATATATATATATATATATATATATATATATATATATATATATATATATATATATATATATATATATATATATATATATATATATATATGGTCAGACTCCAGATTAGACATGACTTTTTAAAAAAAAACTACGAAACGTAGTGAAAAATAAATTACATTTTTAGAATCCTTATAAAATTTTACTTAGGGAAATTAAAAATTAAAAATATTTTAATATTTAGTAACAAAAAGAATTTAAAAAATTTTTTATTTTATAAAAAAGTGTAAAAACTGTACGACAATTTTACTTTATATGATAGATGTCCAGTGAGTAACTTTTTAGTACATATAAACTACTAATGAAGTGAAGATGATGTTAAACGCTTTATTTTCTTTAATAAGTAATGAACATGAATTTTTAGGATTTTTACAATTTTATGGTCTTTTGCTAAGCAGAAAAAAGTGTATTAAATGCAAAAGAGAATGTGGGATTTACAAACGTAATAGAAAACCTAACCTAAACAACTTAACCTAACCTAACTTAACCAACCTAACCTAACATAACGTATCCTAACCTAACCTAACGTAACCTAACCTAATCAACTTAACGTAACCTAACCTAACCTAACCAACTTAACCTAACATAACGTAACCTAACCTAACCAACTTAACTTAACCTATATATATATATATATATATATATATATATATATATATATATATATATATATATATATATATATATATATATATATATATATATATATATATATATATATATAATATATAAGAAAAAAAACTGCCAAAAAGTGGAATACGAAATGAAGTGTTTCATTCTTACCTATGCACGTATATTTGGAAGAAAAACCATAAAGAAGATACTTTCGGAGATTTTTTAGAAGAAATACGCAGGCAAGACAACAAACAGACGACGCCAGACGCCCAGAGACGTACGATCATAATTAAAAAGTAAATATTATTATTATTTATTATTATTTATTAAAAGTAAAATATTTTAAATGTTTTTTTTTTTAATTTTCCTAAGTAAAATTTTATAAGGATTTTAAAAATGTAATTTATTTTTCACTACGTTTCGTATTTTTTTTTAAAAAATTCTAGAAAATATTATATATATATTATATATATATATATATATATATATATATATATATATATATATATATATATATATATATATATATATATATATATATATATATATATATATAATATATAATAAAGTAAAATAAAAATTATAAGGGAAGTTATTAGGTCTAAGAAAAGGTATAATAAAACTTTTACATTTTTGTAAAGTATTTTGTATTTTTGAAATGTTTTTGTATTTTCGTAATTATTTTGAATATTTTCCAATGTATTTGTAACTATCACATAATATGAAAAATAGTTCTTCGAAAAAATAGGGGGGGCTTAGATCTGGTGGAGGGGGATGAAAGGGAGAGCCAAAAGTTATTATTTCTATAACTATTTTTCTAGTAATTCTTTTTGGTGTTTTTAAACACCAATACATCAGTAATACTGATGTTCATTACAAAATCTGTTATTTCATTTTAAATTATTTTTTTTTTTTTTGTTTATTTCTATTTCTTTGTGTAAGTAAAAATATACTAATATTTATTTCTATTGTGCAGAATATTGATTTATATTTATTATTTGTGAATTGATTCTTTATTTTCTTTGTAAGAAAAATTTAAACTTAATTAATAATTAGCCCTCCACCAATAGGAAAGTAAATTGGTCACATAAAAGAACTGCCTTGATTAAGGTAAAGAGTTAATTTTTATTATATTATGTATTTTTAATATAAAAGGTATTATTATATTATGTTAAACTTTAATTTGCATAATTGTACTTATAATATATGCATATCATTTCCATAATTAATATTAATGGGATAAAAATTTAACAACAACAAAACTCTATATTCATAGGCTTCAAATCTTGGGACATTCCAGTTCCAAGATTTTCCGGCTTAGGGCCTCTTCAAGTTCAAGATCTTCCATTTTCGGGCTATTCTGTCTTTGACAGATTTCTGGGGAACATCACTATTAAAAGATTTAAAGGAAGAATGGTGGTAGTCTACAACGGCAGCTGTAGAACGACCGGAAAGAAAGTAAAAAAAAAAATATATATATATATATATATATATATATATATATATATATATATATATATATATATATATATATATATATATATATATATATATATATATAGACACCGAAAGAGGGAAGTTTAGAAATCAAAGATTTGCGCCAGACTCTATCGAAAGCCTTCGATATGTTAGGGAGACTGCAAAAGATTCAAAGAAATGCCAAAAAGCAGAGGAGCAAGAGGCAAAGAGAAGAAAAAGAAGATAACGAGTAGATCATACCTTAGAATTGAAATGTTTCAGAGTCTTCCGGTTTAGGATAGATTCGAAAACTTTAGAAAGTTTAAGAAATAAGACGATAGTTAGAGCGTTGAGAAGGGTCCCCCTTCTTCGGCATCGGCTGAATGAGCGCTCGTTTCCGGCAGGAGAGGAAGGCCGAAGTATAAAGACGAAATAGTTGACCAAAGCTGGGTGCAAACTCAAAAACACAAGTTTTGAGAACCACAGGTATATATATATATATATATATATATATATATATATATATATATATATTATATATATATATATATATATATATATATATATATATATATATATAAAAAATCAAAAATAAAATCCTTATTACTACTGTTGTTTAATTGTCTATTCAAATTTTTTTTTTTTTAACTTGGTTGAATTCTGTTGATGTAGGTAAAGTTTAAACTTGTTTATCCTTCATTATTTTTATTATTATTATTATTATTATTATTATTATTATTATTATTATTGTCTTTTATAATATTGAAGTTAGAAGATAAAAAGCCTTCCAGAAATGAACTTTTTTTTTCTTCAGAATTTACTTTTTAAACATTAGTCCTAAATAATTAGAAATTTTGACCAATCTCAAGTTTTTAGGAATTCTAAATACTTGCTTTTAATGTTTTCTCGCACTAAAACTTTTAAAGAAGGCAATGTGGACTCGTACTTTCAATTAGATATAAATTTCATTTCGCTGAGTAACTTTTAGCTTATAACAGACTGCTCAACTTTTGATGAAACTTTGAAGGCTCTTAAAGGCGTTCATGAAACCTACAATGAAGTTATGGAGTTATGGCACGGGATCGTCTCCATATATATATATATATATATATATATATATATATATATATATATATATATATATATATATATATATATATATATATATATATATATATATATATATATTATAAACTGAAATATATGATTTGGCTTTCGTCGGGAGTGGAGGTGCTTAAATCAGATGGAAAAGGAGAAGTTGGAAGAATCAGATGGAAGAGAAGAGAAGAAAAGAGAGGGTACGGGAAGAAAAGACAGAGCAGCTTTCACAATCTGTTCTGAAATTGGAAAGACTGTTTAGAGAATGCTGAAGAATTGTATTTGAAAAGAAAATTATTTCCGAATTTAAAATAATAACAGATTTATTTTAAAATATAAATTTTTTAAAAAATTTTTTCAAAGAAAATTAAATAAACGCATTTAAATTATTTTCAAAATTTTGTGGAGGAGTAACAAAACTTTCAATTGGAGTACTTTCGTCTTAAGTGGAAAATTCATCATTAATGTTATGAATATAAAATTTAAAAACAAGAGTTTGCATTGGACGGCAAGGTTGAATCATGAGGATTAATTCTTCGTATGGTTCTAGGGTTTGGGATTCCTTTTAACCATTTTTTTTCTTCCCATGTACGATTGCAGGAATTTTCCTGCAGTCGGCTCCACCCTGCATCATGCGGGATATGGCGTATTGTATAAAAAAAAAAAAAAAAAAAAAAAATATAAACTGTGTTGGCAAAACTGTGCACGGGAATCTATGCTCTAATTATAAGTATAGATTGTAATTTGCGATCCTTTTCTGCTAAAGTTTATCGAGATTATTATATGATATTTTTTTCTTCGAGTTTGTGTTCAACAGATTAATACTAAATCTCTTTTAAATTTCTCTCTCATTTCATTGATCATTTGGAATCTCATTCTCTTCTTTCAGATCACCAGTATGGCTTTCGACGCTTGAGGTCTACTGGTGAAAAACTTTTATATCTCTGATCTATAGTCTCCTGCCCTTACGGACTTTGGAAAGTCTTGTGTGGTGGCGCTTGACATATCCAAGCTTTTGATCAGGTATGGCATGAGTCACTGCTCTCTAAGCTCATTTGGGTTTTCTTCTTGTACTTCTTTCCTTATTAATAGTAATGTTCCTCAGTATTCTATACTCTACTTTATTTTTTACTTTTCATCGACGACCTCCTCAGCTTCACTTCTAACTCTGTTCATTCTATGTCTATGACTCAACTTTCCATTCTTTTACTCATTTCAAATCCGTTCCCTCTTTTGCTTCTAGTCTTCAACTTTCGTATTCTATTTTTGCCAATCTGGATGGGATCTCCCGGTAGGGTCCCCGCAACCTAGTGAAATTAGAAACTTTAAAAACTCTAACTTCACAAAACTCTTTATAACACCAAACTTTGTTATCTCCTTCAATAGCAGTCCAGTCTCACCTTTAAAAAAACAACAACAAACATTCTTGGTCCAAACGTAAAAAATAAACTGCCTTGGAAACCACATTGGTTTCTAAAGCCACTGGGAACGCTATTCAGGTTGTGAGAATTTTTTTCCGAACATTTCTTCCAAATATAAGAATCATCCGCCCTTGCAAAGAGTACTGTTCTCACATTTGGGTTGGTGCCTGTTCCACCCTTCTTTTGGATAGGGTCGAGTCTTAGTAAGGCTAAAGGAATAATAAATTGTCCCCTACTTTGAAACTCTCTTGACCCTCTCTCTGCTACGCAACGTTGGAGCACTCTCTTTTCTATATTTTAATTATTTATGAAACGGTCCCAACTTAGTAATACACAAAATTTTATTAGAGAAAAATATGATTGTAAATTTTGTATATTAGATTGAGGAGGCTCTACTGTGGCAGTAGAAACCATTACAAAGTGTTTCTCATTTTCTGTTGAGGAAGAAGGGTGATCATTCCAGACTAGCCAGTTTGGAGAATCCGAAAGTCAAATTGGTATAGAACCCATAAATTAGTAAATAAAAATTTCAAAAATTAAATATATATATATATATATTTATATATATATATATATATATATATATATATATATATATATATATATATATATATATATTATATATATATATATATATATTATTTGAATTATGTTGAATAAATTTATATTCAACAGTTGAAAACTTAAAGTTCCCACATTCCTTAATATTTAAAGTTGCCAGTTAGTTATATTTTATCTTATATTATTTAAGATTAACTTTCTTATTTTTATTGAAGATATATTATATGATTTATTTATTTTATATTATTAATTTATAATTATTTTTTTTTTTTTTTTTTTTTTTTTTTTTTTTTTTTTTTTTTTTTTTTTTTTTTTTTTTTTATTTATAGTATTTGCTGCCCTTTTTTCATAGCAATTACACCGTTATTCGGCTTATTTTATATTTCGTTATATAGTAATATAATAATTTATATAATAATTTATAATATAGTAATTTATAATTATTATGTTTATTAAATTATGATTTATATTAAATTTTTGTTTTATAATGGTTAGTCGTTTATTTTTAATCTTTTATGTGCTATATTTCAATATTCGTTTCTTTATGTTTATGTACGACAATTTAAACGACTGACGTACGATGTTTTCTTTTTTTTAATATTGTTTTATTCATTTTATATTGATTATTTAGTTTAAATTTCTCAATAAAATATTTTTATTTTGTTAGATTATTTTTTTTATTATATAAAATTTCATTATTATTTTAACATTTAGGATATCACATTATTAGAATAGTTATTGCAATATTTTAGAAAATGGCTGTAATGTGTTTACGTTGTTTGTATTTTAATTTGTTTCATTGTATAGTCGAAAATATGTACTATTATTTAATTAGTATTTTATTCTTTATTCTTATCTGGCTGAAGTTCTGGAAGTAGATAAACACCATCATTTTCACCATCGAGGAGACCTTTGAAATCCCGATCTTTATTTAGATGGGAGTTATTTCTTGACCATAAGGTGAGAAATCTTCAGCTTTTACTGCTTATCATAGAGTTAAGTTCGGTCTTACGTCTATCGTTTATTATAAGATAGATGCGTAAACTCTTTTCAAAGGTTTACGTCCAAAGTTTTCTTTGCTTATTATAGGATAGAATTTGTAAATACTTATAAAAGGTTTACACCATTTTTTTTAGACGATTCATTTCAATGGTCGTCTGTTTTGTTCCCCAACAGATTCCTGTTTGAAAGCTTGTTGTGAACCTTCGTAAGTACCTCCGAAGCAGCCTGTTTATGTAAGCTATTTGTATATTTGTAAATAGATTATATTCATATTTTTTCCTTTCATTGCCCTTTGTCACTTCATTGTTTCAGAAAAGGTTGAACTATATTTTTGGAATTGATGTTACAACGTTGAAATCTTCAATTGGTCGGCATTGCGCTGAACCTTAAATTGGTTAAGCAGCGGCGGCCAAGTTTAATATTATATATATATATATATATATATATATATATATATATATATATATATATATATATATATATATATATATATATATATATATATATATATATATATATGAAACCACAATACACTGTGGAAAAATTTTTACAATTTCTAATCTGCTATTGGGCACTCGAACCCTGACCTTTCAGATGGAGAGCAAACGCGCTATCCACCACACTACGAAAGTACAAAAAGAAATCACATTTGAGAAAGCTCATTATCACCTGTCATGATGATAATATCAAAGGACCTCCCCGAACTCGCTCGGATGTAGGGTAACGGGTCAGTTACTATCCCCATAAACCACAGAAACATAGGTACGTATTAAACTACAATACACCGTGGAATAAAATTTTACTATATTATATATATATATATATATATATATATATATAT
Source organism: Armadillidium nasatum (assembly GCA_009176605.1). Lineage (NCBI taxonomy): Eukaryota > Metazoa > Arthropoda > Malacostraca > Isopoda > Armadillidiidae > Armadillidium > Armadillidium nasatum. The sequence continues at coordinate 22,169 of SEYY01013119.1, forward strand.
ATATATATTATATATATATATATATATATATATATATATATATATATATATATATATATATATATATATTATCATGCCAACAGCAAAGGGATGAAGTCTTTTGAATACTTTATATGAATGTATTCACAGATGTATATCTACTCTTAAGCAGATATTAGCAGATATATTAATGCTAGTGTACAAACATCTATACATTTAAGAGTCAATTCATTTAAAGTATTCAAAAGTCTTCATTCCTTTGCTGTTGGAATGATATTAGATAATGAAACAAGTGGATATGTTAATTAATAAAAGAATATTGTTGAATGTGAAATCCCAGTGTGATGAAGGAACTTTTCAAAGAACTTTGACAAAATCAGCATACAGCAATATCAGCAGTACAATCATCAGGTGTTGCTAATATATTTACATACCCTATTGTAGATATAGATAATGTAAAAAGCAAAGGAACAATCTGGAGGACATATAGTCGGAAACATAGCTGCAAGGAATCATGTATGTTCAAAAAGATAGTTGCGTGAGAATATTTGAGGAAACATCATACATGGCACCTGTTGAAATTACTGGTCCAGTTTCTGCAATAATTTGTATGAAATGTTTGGATCATGGTCACCTGATGAGTTTAGAAATATTAAATTCAAGAAATTTTTGGAATTAAATGTTTCCAGATAGCTCTGAACTCTTATCCAATAAAGAAGAGTATGTAGGTATCGAGTCATGGCCAAGGGAGTATGATTATCGTTATCATAAGTTAATATTTGGCATATCTTGTAAACCTTGACAAATATTACCAAAAAGAGCTATAATCAAGAATTTAACATAGAGAGGGTGGACACACATGACATGATCCTAGAAACCTTGTCTCATCTAAAGGAATTGAACCAGTAAAAAGCAAGATATTTCATCAAAATTACCTTTCAATCTAAAAATTGCATAAAATATTATGGAGAATGGAGCAAAAGATAAGAATTATTTCCCTTCACAATCAATGACTATGGGATAATTAACTTTTGAAAACAATTTAAAGACTAGCAAAAAAGTTAGTATGACAATAAGTATTGATTTTGCCAAATGGTGTTTAAATTAAAGAGACGAAATTAATTGTGACATAGCTTCAAATTTAGATGATTTAATTTTAAAGTCTGTGTATATTTTTATAGGGTAAGAAGAAGAAGAAGGAAGCTTCTATATGGGAATCTGTAGTGGAGAGATTGGGTCTGGAAGGAGGTTTTGGAAGTAGAAGGAGTTTATTATTTTATTTACATATATGTATATTTCATATGTTTCAGGTTTAATATAAAGGTTATAGGTAAAAAGTAAGGGGTCATAGATTTTCTCCCTTAAGTTTAATTTATGTAAAGAAAGTAATAATGATCTAATTATAAGCTAATATATAGAGTGGACAACTCTAAGAAAAAAGAACAACTTTTATTTTAAGAAAAAAAAAAAGAGATTACTGATTCTTACCATATTGGATAGCAAGGGGGCATTTTTCTTATTATAGAATCTAGGTTTGTATGTGTCTGAGCACTCAGTAATATAGTTGTCCTGGGGTTTTAATGGGAATTAGGTTAGACTCTGTTGTCCAGTGGTGGAGTTAGTAATAAGGAAAGAACATCAGAAGTCGGGATTAAAGCAAAAAGGTAATATAAATAATTTTTAACTCTGTATCACCCTAAACTTATCAGTGGTAGCAGAGCGTAGTTCGACGAAAGGTTATCATCATGGCGAAGAAAGGTGGAAATGAAGAACAACTTAGTCAGGAGGGTCAGGAGAGAAAAACAGAAATGAGAGGAAAAAGATTATGTCCTATATTCAAAGGTATAGAGGGAGAAGATTATGACATGTGGAGAAAGAGTGATGTTGTGGTACAAACTTGAAGGAAAGTATTTAGAATGCCCAGGGGGCGAAATTATGCTTAGCTTACGAGAGAGGGCATTTCAGAGCGTTTACGATGTAAAGTTGGAAGGGTTGGAGAAACAAGTAGGGATGGAAATGCAATTCAATTGACATTAAAACAGCTTATTTACAGGGAGACAGAATAAAAAGAAAGGTTTGGGTTATTCCTCCAAGAGAGGCTAAGGAGAAAGGATTATGGGAGTTAAAGAAAACAGTGTATGGGTTAAAGGATGCAGCAAGGGTATGGTTTGATAAAGTGGTAAAGATCATATCTGAGTTGTGGGGTGTGAAGAGTAAGTTGGAATCAGCATTTTTTTTTTTTTTTTTTTTTTGAAAAAAGAAGGAAAAATGATAGGGATAATGTGCACGCATGTAGATGATTTTTGTTTTGGAGGCAACAAGGAGTTTTTTGAAATCATAATTACAGGCATTAAAAACAGATTAAAGAAGTGTCCGAATTATTTATATTAGAACATATAATTCCACAACTTGCTTATTCCAAGATCGAGCAAATATCCCAAAGGACCCGATGGAAATCCAATCCTGGCTCAAGATGTATTTTTGGTATTTTAACACCGGGTGAAGACATGTTTCAAAAGATGTGGACTAAATCTAGTGTTAGTTATATGCTTTATTACTTACATTCGATAGTTTTGAAAGTTGAAGCAATGGCAACAGGAGACAATATAGTATTAATTGTCGTTACCTAATGATCAAGATTCACGGGTAGCACAAGCTTTAGTATTTGAGCAACTAAAAATGTCAGATGATATTGGTCTTCCTATAAAGACAGAATAAATGTATACATCTAATAGGTATTTTGAGTATGGCAAAGCCTCTTATTATCTATTTTACTCAAACGAGCAAGTCGTATAGGTACAGAAATGCAGGAAACAATTTCTAGTTTAAATGCTCGATTAAGTATTATTTTCTCCCATGCAGCATCCGTAGCCAACAATACACATCCAAAGTCATCTTATATTACTGCAATTATGAAGTATTTTTTGGTATTACGAGATTATACTGATGTATCCGAATTAGAACCAGAACAGTTAAGTTTGTTAACTCTCATTACAAAATCTCTTTACAGGAGGATTAAAAATTACAAATTCTGCAAGCTTTTGTGTTCTTGGAATGGAATAGGGGATGGTGCTTGACAAAATATGAAATTTTTAAGAGCTATTTATGAATTAAAAACTGACAATCCTGCTTTATATGCTAAATTGTTGCATTATCCATTTGTTCTCAAACCGGTATTTCCAGGGTTAGTGCGAGATCCATATGCTCTACCCTTATATATATATATATATAATATATATATATATATATATATATATATATATATATATATATATATATATATATATATATATATATAATATATATATATATATATCATGTAAACTTATTTTCTTTTAAATAAGACCATCAGGAAGAATTTGTTTGCATCTTTGAAAACAAAAATATGCAGTATTTTTTATTAACATATATATATATATATATATATATATATATATATATATATATATATATATATATATATATATATATATATATATATATATATATATATATATATATATATATATATATATATATATATATATATATATATATATATATATATATATATATATATATAATATATATATAGATTGAATAATTATATTGCGGTTAGCAAAAGCATCGACTATTTTCGTTTTTGAAAATATCGAGATTTTACCAAATTTTGTAGGAAGGAATGGAGATTGAAAACGGGGTTTAACCATTTTTTGTATATGTATTATTTAATAATTTAGAAGGTTTTCTTTACTTATTTATATATAAAAGAGTCGTTTAAAAATAGGTTATAATCTCTATGTAAGTATATTTCAAGTTTAAACACTAGGAACTTGTCCTTCAACATTTTCCTAATTAAGAGTCAACTTCGTTACAAGGAACAAGAATGTTTAGAACTTAGTTCGATTTTTATTTTCCCTAGAAGTAAATTTATAAAATGATTAGAACTAGATACAAACCTAAAACTTTATAGAAGCTAGATATTAATATAAAGTAGTTTGAGTTAATTTCTTAAAATATATCTCTCTCTAATTTAGTCATATTTAATTTTAGAAGCAATTAACCTTAAAACTTTTTTTAATAAATTAGTTAGTCTTTTTTATCTGATTATGATTAAATGTAAATATTAACATATAATACCTTTATTTTTGTTCTTTGATTTTAATATTTTAAATATATTATTTTGTACAAAGGATCAAGTCGTACGATTAAAAGTCCATTTCTATTTATCCCAGGAGAGAAAAATGACCAAGAAAGGAAGGGGAGAGGAGAAATTCCTGTGAGGGAATTGAAGCTCTTGCGAGGGAGCTTTAAAGCAACATCTCTTGTGAAAGAGAAAACAAGGTTCTTGTGAGGGAACAAAGAACAAGTCTGAGAGGGCTCGGTTCTATTCTGACTTGTGAGGGTTAGAGTTCTAGTTCAAAGGACTAGAATTTTTGATCTGTGAGGATCTGGAATCCTAGCTTGAGAGAGTTCAGGAACTATAGGTCTGCGAGGATGTTTAAATTCTAATTCGAGTTAGAGCTTTGAGAGAAGTATTTGGCTTTGTGAGGAGTCAACTATTGTTTTATGTAAGTCCAGGTTGAGAGATCTAGACATTTATTTCTAACTGAGAGGATGGGAACTTGTATTTATTTTTAGGATATTTATTATTAGGAAAGGATCACATGTTTGTACACATGGACCAATCGCGTCTCAAGGCCACTATTTATTAGAACGACTCGCTACCGATTTACATTAACATTTTTTTTGTAGACTTAGTATTTATTATATTTATTTTCTTATATTTATTTATGTATTAATAAACGTTAGTTAAAGTAATCATTACTATTTTTCCTTCCTCCACTTCGTTATAAACCTAAAGAAAGTACTCTTCTCACTTATTTTTATAGTAAAGGCTCCGACAGGTTATTTCACATAATGCACATAAACCGGGGGACCCTTACAATATATATATATATATATATATATATATATATATATATATATATATATATATAATATATATATATATATATATATATATATATATATATATATATATATATATGGTTTTTATTAGGTGCATAACACTGTCAAAACATGATGTAATGGAGTGTAGTTGAAGACAACTGAGTAGTTAGCTCAAAAGAGCTCACACCCTCACCATTGCCTTAAGTAGATAGTGTAAATTATTTATTTATCTATTTTTTTTAATTATTTAATAAAAAAATAAAAAAATTATCTTTTCTCTATTTTCACAGAATTTTTTTTAACCGTTTTGTATTTTTTTTATACTATTTGTGTGAAATACTTATTTTGACAACCATATCTATTGTAAAATACCAACTGTGTTTTCTATAACATATATATTCAACAACTGAGTCAGGTAATGAATAAAATATATTAATACTAATGAATAATACTATTGCCGTGTGGTGAAAATATGTATCTCTATGTTATACTATATGATAATAATGAGAGAATTAATAATAAATTGAGTATGTAATTTTGGAAATTAAAAAAAAATAAAGAAAATATTTTAAAAAGGTCCGGGAAGTGTGAAACTGACAGTGGAGACGGAAAACAATCACCATAACCTATCTTTGCATACTAAGACCTTATTATCCTCCGTATAAGGTGAAAAATAATGTAACATATAGTGAAAATAATTACCTGAAAATTATGCGTATTAATGAATAAACCAAAGATTGTATTGTAAATGTCTTGATTTGTTGATGTAATTATTCTGGGTTTCGTATATATATATATATATATATATATATATATATATATATATATATATATATATATATATATATATATATATATATATATATATATATATATATATATATATATATATATATATATATATATATATATATATTATCCGAAGAGATAGGGAACTCAAGTGTAAATTCATCATTTATAAAGAACGTATAATAATAGACTGAGCGAATCGGCGACTAAAAGCAATTTTGTTCCCATCTAAGATAAGCCCTCATTTTTTTTTAGGTTACTTCTTAGTTCTTTCCAATACTAACCACTTCTTTCCTATAATCTTCCGATCACACGCCGGGAGTCATCACATCATAATTCAGACACATCTGTTCCTTGACTGAATCGGCTGGTTTTGTAAAGATAAAACTTACTAAAATGACAATATTACTAGGACCAATTAATATCTTTAAAATAATAATAAAGTATTTCATTGTAAATGTTAAAGTCGTTTTTCTTAAAACTTTATTTCACAGAATTCTTTCCCTGTGTGTTGTAAAAGTGTATGTAATTCTTTCCCTCTAGGTCACTACGAGTCCAATTAACTCAAGATAGTCAGTTCTTTGGCCAATGCACTTGGTGTTAAGATTTGAGAAGGCAAAGAGAAGCGATCTCTATACATCTTCCAAATTCCGTTAAGTGTAACTCAGTATCCGTGTATTGTGGTGAAGGGTAATTTTAAATTTGGAGAAATTTCCTCCCGGGTGAAATTGAAAAGGTTCTGTCGCAGCCTGCACATTTACAATTATTAAACCCCTTGAATCATCGGTAAACACTACCCCCCTACAACGACTTTTATTGATGGCGGATGATTTGTTTTCTTTCACCCTCGAAAACAAAATACATTTTTCATGGCTTCTTTTTAGCTATGGATATTTTGTACGATAAATTTGTATTAAAGAAAAGCTACAAAACATGGGATATTAATAATAACTAAGGGGAATTTGTTGACAAGAAAAACAGGAAATATGAAAATGAAAGTTTAAAACTTTCGTGTATATTAATAAAGGTGTTTTTATCCTAAAAACATTACAAATTTGAGTTTAGTTACGAAGATGCAATTACATATACTTTCCGTTCAAAATTAAGCAGTAGCGCAGGTGACATTTATTTCTAAACTTCTTTCAAAATCTATCCTTCTCTTTCTTGCTTCATTCGACATGTTATCGATTGGTTAAAGTTTTACTGTTAAGTTAATAATTTGAAATGCTCTACGGTTTCGAAGATCGGCGTACAAGAAATTAATGCCGATGAGTCGTTGCTTGAAGAAAAAAAAAGCTACAATGAGGACAGATATGCCGATAAGTTGGCTCTGGTTAAGTTAGGTAAGGATAGGTTATTATAGATTAGGTTGTTACGTTAAATTATACTAGGTATTAAATTAGGTAAAACTGAAAATCCTGTCACTTTTAAAATCGTATGATCATATTGGAGGATACTTAGCTAGTTTTTTGTTAAGGCACGCACCGGAGGAACGATTTTGGAATTTTCCAGAACCAATTAATTTCAAAACATTTCCCATATATATATATATATATATATATATATATATATATATATATATATATATATATATATATATATATATATATATATATATATATATATATATATATATATGTGTGTGTTTGCGCGCGCGCTTGCGTTCAACATGATAGGAAAATAAGAAACAAATTGGAAGGGGAGGGGGCGCCAGATTACAATTTTGCCAGTTCGCCCGTGATTTCTCTGAAAAAAAAAATTTTTTTTTTTTTTAAACAAATTCTTTGCTAACGTTATACACTTCCTTCCACTTTCAAATATTTCAAATTGGCCAACTGATGAACGAATATGCATTTTTTAAATAACTAATTAACATCAAAAGGCACAAATTTCTAGTACAAAAATACTTGAATAAATGCATTACCTAGAGTGCGGGCCTCTTCCTCAAATGTTTGCTTGTCCATTTAAGATTGCTGCAGCCAAAAGATTAAAATTTCTATCTTTCATTTCTGCTACAGAGATCTTGATACTGGAGCACTTCTTTCGAAGAATTTTAAATATTTTTAATTAGTAAACGCATCCTTCCCTCTGAAGACAAAAACTATTATGGGGTAGAAATTTTCCGGAGCTTAGTGCGTTTGGCGGAATATATCGTGAAGGTAAAGTGGTTTTTCAGTATGCTGTACCGGATTAAAAGGAAAAAAAGTTATATATATATATATATATATATTATATATATATATATATATATATATATATATATATATATATATATATATATATATATATATATATATATATATATATATATATATATAAACGAGGAATCATTCTTATTGGAGATTGCGTGCTTCTCCAAGAAATAACGATAAACTTTAGAGTTATAATTTTACCCACTTAATTGATCAATGTAAATATTTTGTAGATCTATGGTTGATGAGCGCTCACGCACGCACGCACACAAAACGTTGAAAACTAGTGGAAAGAGGAAATTTAGAAATAAGTAATGTAAATTTCTGCTAGTGCTCAATTATGTAAATTTCTTCTCGAAAATGTGGAGTCTAAGGCTTTTAGCCTTGTAAACTCTGTTGCTCTACTCTCTCCCTCCAATCTTTTTCTTCCCGTCGAATTGTTGATTCACTCTATACTATCGCTATTACAATAGATACGGCTCTTCTGAACTCTCACGTTGCATACCTCTTCCATTGAGAAGGGCTCGTGATACTTCACTTTCTACACAGTCTCATCCTTTCTCTATCCATCTCTCCGGCCCCAGCCTTAACCACTATGCTCAATCTTAAATGTACTCTACCGGTAAAGTCTGGAATACACTCCCTTTATCTGTTTTCCCAACTTCCTTTTACTTACACACTTTTAAACGCCGTGTATAGATAGGGTCACGTCGGGCATTAGCGATCAGATTTCTAACATTTCTCAAACTCTGGTCTCTGACTTTTGCCCACTAGAGACGGGGAAAAAAAAAAAAAATTTTTTTTTTTACATTAAAAAATTTCATTAATTTCAATAAATGAGCATTTCTTTTATTCGAATTGTAGTGGTTTTGTTTATTTCATATATTTCTTACCAATTACTTTTCCTGAAAATATAATTAATGTATATATTTGAGCTCATCTTTTTTTCATATGGAAACCGCAAATGTTAAATATTTTTTTCGCTTTAAAACTACTTTCACCTATAAAGCTCTGAAAAAGTTTTTTAACTTCTATAAATTTAAAAGTAAAGTTAAAAAATTGGCCCAATTAAAATTTATGAGAATTTAGTAAGTTCGGATAAGAAATTGGGTAATATTTTGGGTAATTGCTTATTTTGCTTCAGTTTTTACTGAGGAAAGATTGGTTAACAGTTTAGAATCTAATAGCTTTGGTATACGTGTAATAAACAGGTGTACATTTGAAATTCAGTTAAATGCAATTAAATCTTTACTAGAATATATGGACCCAAATAAGGGAGCGGGTCTTGATGGGGTATATGGTAGAAATCTAAAGGAGGGAATAGGAGTAAAGGCATTGTATTTGATTTTTAAACGATCTATTGCTTTGAGGTAGGTACTTGAGGACTGGAAAATGGCATATGTGCTGCCTATTTATAAGAATGGTAGTAAAGAAGATCTAGGAAAAGTTGTAAAACTTTTGGAAAAGTTACTAAAAAGTCATATTCAGAAACATTTGGATGACCAAGATACTGCATAGCTCCCAGTATGGTTTTAGAAAGGGTAGATCATGTCAAAGTAACCTAGAATTTATGGAATATATTACAGAATGTGTAGACAGGGGTGATCCAGTTGATGTTATATATTTAGACTTTAGCAAAGCTTTAGATAAGGTACCACATGTAAGGCTGATAGACAAAGGTCTTAAATGTAAGGTTTCTAAGTTTCCAAATGATACTAAAGTGGTTACCTCACTGAGGAATAATGATGGATGTATAAAGCTTCAAGGAGATCTAGATAGACTATTTAAATGGGCAGATAAGTGGCAAATGAATTTTAACAGCAAAAATATGTAGTTATTCATGTAGGTTACTCAACTGAAATATATATGACAAGAATAGGAATTGGCTTGAGACTGTGGATCAAGAAAAAGATTTTTGTGATTAGTAGTAGTAATCGGAAGGTGGGTAATCAGTTTGGAAGCAAGGAATAAAGCTAAAAAGATGTTAGGTATAATAAATCGCAATGTAGTTTTCACGAGCAAAGAGGTCATAAGCAAAGTATATAATAGCTATATTAGGCCAGCATTAGAGTATTGTGAAAAAGTTTGGGCTCCACATTTAAGAAAAGACTTCGATAGTAAGAGCTATGAGGAAAGATTGAAGGAGCTAGGAACGTTCACGGCTGAAAAGATTTCTCAGAGGGAATATGATACAAGTTTACAATATTTGGATCTGAATATACAGATTGAAAAACACTTTATAGTGGACCATGGATGAGAAACTAAAGGACATAAGAAAATTAAAAGTCATGCCATCTCGATCTGAAGTCTCAATCTATGAAAATACTTTTTTAGTAATAGGGTTGTTAATTTTTGGAATAGCTTGCCACAAGAAGTTGTTGACCGAATTGTTTTGCAGCATTTAAGAGGGAATTAGAAAGATATATGGATGGTTTAAGTATCGTATAGTATAACTTAATTAAGCCTAAGTGGCGGGTATATTCGAATTTAGACCAGCTTGTGACTAAGCCTAACTGGCAGTTTTGTAGCGGATGTTAGTTCATTGAATGTGTAATTAGTTATATAATTCATTAGTTAGTACTAAATATATGTAGGGCTTTAGTTTTATTTTTTCTTTGCATGAATGAACTGATAATTAGGGATAGGATAGACGTAATGTTTGTTGCATGTATATTAGAATTACCATTATTTGATTTGACTGAGAGTCTCGATAGGCCCGTGTGGCTTCTGTCTCTAATATCCTATGACCTCTTTCTCTGCTTTACCCTACTATTAATCTCTCATGAACTCTAATTGAAAGAGATATGTATACTTAACACAAATAAAAAGTATTTTGCTTACATATCGAAGACAAAAAAAAAATTACAAAAATATCTTAATGTATAAAGCAGAAATAAAATATCCGTGATTTGATACTCGTAAAAAAATAGTGTAAATTTTTCCGATAAATAAGGGGAAAAAAAAGGACCCATAACTAAAAACACAGATTCCATACAACGATAAGATTCATAGTAATATTTTTATTCTATGATCTACTCTTTAATCCACTATTAGCTTGAATATACGATGCACGTTGATTGGTTACATTTTTATTTTTACCAAAAGTTAACTTGTAAAATTATATTTATATAACAATTCTCAAAATAAACAACTAAACAATAACATACAATTTTAATGCAGCTGTTAAGCAAGCAAGACGCACATTCTGTTTTCCTATGACAAAGAAATTGAAGCTCAAGACCAAAAAACTCGGTTTCAGAATTTTTAATTGTCGTACATCTCATGTCACATATCGTGTTGCACTTTCTAATTTAACTCGTTATTTCAGTACGAATATAAAACACATGTCAACTGTTCTTAATAACATCAAGTTCTTAGAAAGGCCTATTCTAACAAAACTACTGTTCTCAAAATTAATAGTGCTAATCGTACATATAGAATTGTTGCACGACATTGACGTGAAAATCGTTACGTCCACGAACTTTATTTCATCTTAGCAGAATATTTTTACAAACTTATTATTATATATATATATATATATATATATATATATATATATATATATATATATATATATTATATATATATATATATATATATATATATATATATATATATATATATATATATAAATAATTATACAGTATAATAAGTAATTATCACCGTTTACTATATAGCAAGTTTCAGCATTTTTAAGAGAAATCAGACCTATTAGAAAATGCTAAAATTAGCAGTTATGGCCTAGAGTATATATATATATATATATATATATATATATATATATATATATATATATATATATATATATATATATATATATATATATATATATATATATATATATATATTATATATAACCACTAAATATTTCAAAAACTATAATAAAAACTAAATTTAAAAAAACCGCGAAATTTATTATTTAAAATTATTAACTGATAGCAAAAAAACTTTTATCATTTTGTAAACAATTTTCTAAAAAATCTATTTTCAAAAAAGACAAACGTAAAATAATTTCGTTGTTATAATTTAAACCTAATTAAAACAAAAATTTAAAAAACTAAAAAGTGAACGCTAGCTTTTGAAACCACAACAAGACTTCCTTGTTCAAGCGAATCGATTAAGAGAATGAAGAAACGAGTGATTAAGAAACAAACTATTCAGAAAAAAAAACTGGCAACTGCCTATGGGTTCGCTAGACAGTAGTTAGGTTTCAGTGGGAATCTCGTTAATCCATTCATGCCGTCACTAATTAGATGACTAAGCATTTGGCTTTATATATATATATATATATATATATATATATATATATATATATATATATATATATATATATATATATATATATATATATATATATATATATATATATATATATATATATATATATATATATATATATATATATATATATATATATATATTCCCTGTCTAAATCTTAAACCTACTCTAATAAAACGGAACTAAAGAACACTCTTGTAGGAAGCCAGATCAATTGACCTACAGCTAGCGAGTGATGAGGTCAAAACACAAGTGGCTAAAATTACTTCGATCTCCTTTCTAAAGTGGGGGGCCCCTCACTCCCCAGCCTCAGCCAACCAACCTGTCTTCAAAATGCCTAACAAAACTAAAGAACATCACAGGCAGGTATGTGATGGGAGGAGAGCAACTCTGCAGAGATGCTTCAGCCCCTGTTCGCAGAGTAATCCTGAAATGGTCGATGTTAACCCCAGTGCCCAGCTGCCTGACGGAACAACCTAACTATTTTGACTGAGTACTCCATCGATCTTACTTTCATTAGTTTGATGGAATCTAGTAACACCAGACTCGATAGCAACTTATGAGAGCGACGACATAGATCGCCTCTCCAATTCATTACCAGCGCGTCCGTGGGGGCTGAGCCAGTTCCTGACTGTACTCTCACCCAACTGTTAATCTCCTCAGTCTTGTAATAGTCTACTTTCCTTTGGTACACATCCTCCATTCTAGCAACGTGGGCATCCGCGCAGATAGTGGTGTCAATTACGTGTGCGGAATCTGGAAGTCGGATGCCCGCCGCTGTAGCGATGTTAGGCTCTAGAATGGAGGAGTACCCTTTCTTCTAGTGCGGACTTTAATAACAGATTGACATGATTGTCTCTCGTTTCTGAGATGGGCGATGTGGGGACATTCTTGTAGAGCGTGACCTAATGTCTCAACTTTCCTACAACCCAGGTCGCACGTAAGGTTCTCCAACCGTTGCTCTCTACCCCTTGATGATTTCTCTTTTGTAACCATCAGCCCGTGCCTGATTTTAACGGCTTCTATAAATGTTGAACCAGACATCAATCTCGTCCCATCTGACAACCATTTATAGCAGGCTGGCTGCTTACATGCCTCACCAAGACCTCTCCCATCACAGATCTCGATAACCTTTTCTCTTCTAACTCTTTGCGAACGTAGGATTTTTAAGTTGTTCGCCACCTCTTGCCTCCATCCTACTTTTGAAGTCTTCTAAAAGCGCCGGTACGACTTTCTCCAACTCAGGCACAGCCAGACCCCCAGCACTTGGATGTTCGTGAAACATTGGAGTTGGAGTGTCGTGAGGAAGGTGTAAGATCCTCCGTTCTCCTAATACACTTATCAATGTTTCTGAGAATCATGACTGACTCGCTGGTGTACCACTTGGTAGTAAAATTTAGGCAAAAGATATTTCTTTATTAGAAATAGCTTCTGTTGTGGTTTCAAACCCGCACCAGTAACTTTTTGAAGAGTCTCACAACTCCCCCTCCCCCCCAATCCACCTAGTAGGACCTTTACTCCTAAATATTTATAAACATCATCTCGTTTGATTACAGGTAACTATGTTGTTAATTGAGAATCTCCTGTAATCGCCAGTTACCTTTTTGGACTTGCCTTTCCTCCAAACCTACTGTCGCGCACTTCTGTATGCCTAGAGTAAACCCAAGACTCGCCGCTCGCTCCACCAAAGTATTTAAATTCGCTTGAAGTCCAGCTCTGAAAGAGGCTAGTAAAACCAAATCGTCCGCATATGCCAAAGCGCTAATCATCTTTCCATGCAGTGATACAAAAAGGTATTTGTTGAGACTCACCACGATGTAGTCTATTATTATATTAAAGTAGGGGACAGCGGATCTCCTTAGAGAACCCCCCCTACCTTGTTTAAACCATTCCGTCCCCAAAGTCAATTGAACCCTTCCGTAAAGGTTCCTAAGATAACGGAGTATCCTAGGGGGCAAGCCGATATCCTCCAGAAGACCCGTCATCACTTCGTGATTGACGGAGTCGAATGCTTTCCGGAAGTCCAGGAGGGCTACATATGTAGAACTCCTCCTGGACTTAACCGAATCCATTATGTTCTTCAACAGGAATACATTCTCCGAAGTACATCGGCCCGCCCTAAAACCCGCCAGAAATTCAAAGATATCTAAGGAAGATAACCTTTTAACCAATATCCGGTGTAACAACCTAACTACTATGGGGAGGATGCAAATAGGTCGAAAATCCCCCTGCTCTCTTGGGTTATTGACTTTAGAGATCAACGTTATTCTTCCATTCAACAAGTCCTCAGGGCACCACTGGAAGATGCTATTAACGATCTTCAACAAATCATCCTTCCTCACATTTTTAATATCCTCTAAATTCATACCATCCAGACCCCTTGCCGTGGACGCGTCAGTCTGCCGGATTGCCCAGTCCAATTCTTCAAGGGAAATCCCCTCGTCCAAGATGTTAAAATCAACCTCTTCGTGATGTAAAGCTAACAGCAATCCATCCTCTACTTCCTCTTTCTCTAGTACCGTTTCAAAGTAACCTTGTGTCTTTTTGAAAAGACGACACTTCCTTTGTGATCTTAATAAAGGTTGCTCTGCAGGAATTGCATTAGCCTGTCTGTACTCTCTTTGGACCGGATCAACCAAGGAATCTAGATATCTTCGCTCTATGCTAACAAAAGGAGCTGGAATGGTTTGCTCCACTCTATTATCTTGCAACTCCTGCATTTCTGGTCTTACCTCTACCCTTTCCTCTTCCTTTTCTACTGCAGGCAAGTGTCTCGCCAGTAGCGCATCCTCCCGTTGTCTACGGTCCTCTCTTAATTGATTTAAAACGTCTCTGTAATTTCTCTGCCTGCTCTTTCCTTTGGTGCTTTCCACAGATCTAGCTGGAAAGCATTCGTGAAGTTCCATGTTGGTGAACTTTTCGCCTCTTCTCTCCAGAGCAAGTTCCTCAGAGGCCACTAGAAACACTTCCTCGGGCGACCATCTCGGCTTAATTCTGGCTTCGTTTGCTCTTACCGCTTCCTCATATTCTTCCGTGTGTGCTTGTTGGATGTATACATTTCGGCCACCATCTGAGGCGAAGATCCTCAGACAGTAAGGACACCCAACCTCTCTATCGGCCATTTCTCCGTTAGAACACAGTGACCCTTCTGAAAGTGGCTTTCTAACGAAGGAGATGTTAATGCCTCAAGGTTACTTTACACTGTGTAGAGTGACTGAAGTTAGCTCACCTTGTCATTGTTGATCTTCCTGCCTTATCGGATTGACTAAACAAGATCCCCAATAACAAGGAGTTTCCAGCGGGTACCACGTGGAGGTCTTCAGACGCAATTGATGAAAATCTTATACGAATACTGGAAAAATTTGCGATTTTAAAGCACTAGCACAAGAGTCATAGTTACTCCCGCCGTTTACCCTCTCTTGATTGAATTTCTTCACTTTGACATTCAGTTGTCAAAAAAAAACTTGTCCGAAGCCGTCAAAAGTATCTTTTTAAATGCTGGAACATCTTTTAAAATATTATTTGATATTGAGTCCAAGTGAAAGGTTCCTCTGCTATTATTGTCTGCATTACTAATAATGAATGATTCTAATAATTTTCTTTATAAATGTTATCTTGAACAATTACAATTGAAGAAAATCACTCATGTTTATAAGATTCTCAGTAGTTCTATGATGTGTTAATACTGAATTCCGATCATCCATTCTAAGGCTGTAGGAATGTTGATATTTGCATCTTTTAAAATATATCGTCTCTCCTACATATATTTTATTACAATTTCTACATTTTATTTTATAAACACTCATATTTTCATTTCTTTCTTTCAATATAGGTTTCAGAATCTTTTTTAATGTACAAGATACAGATTGAACTAAATTCACGCCCTTAGGAACATATCTTTTAAACTCTTTAATATCTCTCATATCACCAGGATAAACTAAAACATTCTTCGTATTAGAAGATTCTTTCTTCCTTGGCATAAAACTTTCTCTTCTGCTCCCTTAATGCCCTTCTTATTATATACTTTGGATATTTCAAGATTAGAAAGTTTTTCTTATTAAAGTTAATTTCGTAATCCAAAAAACGTGGGCTACATATTCGCAAAGCGCGCAAAAACTGTCCAAAAACAATACTCTTTTTGACATATGATGAATGAAACGAGAACCAGTGGACATACGAATTGACATGAGTTGCCTTTCTATATACATTAAATTCTACGAAACCTGTGTTTGAAACATTTAACGTAACATCTAAAAATGACAATATATTATTTTGTAGTTTTTCAACGGTAAAATTGATAGTAGGGACGAAATTATTTTTTATTTCGAGTACAACATCGGGGGACATGTTATCATTCCAAGTCGCGAAAATATCATCTACATATCTCAGCAAGGTAATAATGAAGTCATCAAAAATCCCTTTCAAATATTTCCTTTCAAAAAACTCTATAAATAAATTTGCATTTTAAATGTTATGAAAAGTGTAAAAAGAAGTTTTAAATGTAAACTTGCTTTCCAAAACCCTAAATAATATATATATAATATATATATATATATATATATATATATATATATATATATATATATATATATATATATATAATATATATATATATATATATATATATATATATATATATATATATTATGCAAGTAAGCAATGGGTGAAGTAAATGGGTAATAAGTAATAAGCCTAACAGTTTGACCTCCTAAAAAGCTTTCCTTGGAGTTGAGACTTAAGAGTTGTTGTATCTTGTGTTTAGTATGAACTGAAACGTTGTACGGTAGCTAACAGTAAAGAGTAGTTATGTGATATTAAAAATTATACATTCATTAATCTATTAATTATGACTAAGCCACAGCGAAATATGGAAATATTTTCAAAATATATAAAAGAATGAAGCCATATGTGATTTGTGCTGTAAGATATACAAAACGAGTGGTAATACAACAAACCTTAAAGCCCATTTAATGAATAAACATTACGGTGTGCATAAATCTGTTAGAAAAGAAAGACCATCAGTAGATCATCAGGAACCTACAACATCTACAGGTAGAGGACCTAAAGTGTTTTTGGCAGCTGAAAGCAGCTTGGCAACTAAGATAAAATAATTTTCAATTTTTTTAGTTATATGCAATATTTTTTGTTACTATATATATATATATAATATATATATATATATATATATATATATTTATATATATTATATATATATATATATATAATATATATATATATATATATATATATATATATATATATATATATATAATATATATATATATATATATATATATATATATATATATATTATATATATATATATATATAATACAGCGTACTCTATTCTCTCTCTCTCTCTCTCTCTTCTCTCTCTCTCTCTCTCTCTCTCTCTCTCTCTCTCTCTCTCTCTCTCTCTCTCTCTCTCTCTCTCTCTCTCTCTCTCTCTCTCTCTCTCTCTCTCTCTCTCTCTCTCTCTCTCTCTCTCTCTCTCTCTCTCTCTCTCTCTCTCTCTCTCTCTCTCTCTCTCTCTCTCTCTCTCTCTCTATATATATATATATATATATATATATATATATATATATATATATATATATATATATATATATATATATATATATATATATATATATATATATATATATATATATATATAAGAAAGAGAGAAGTTCGCTCAGTTACTGTGAAATATGCTCATGTACTCAATTTGTAAGATATTTGCTTGCATTTTTCATTCTCATATCCTTGATGTACTTTAATGAAGTTCACATAGAAGAGTTTTTAGCTTCTAAGCCAATCTAATCTTCCTTAATTCCACTAAGTAAGAAGTGTGCTTACACTTTTCCTCCAAGTATAGTAAAAAAAATTTAACTCATACGTATCCCTTTTTAACTAACTTTGGTAATTAATAAACTGACTAAAAATCTTTTAAATTTATATTTTACTCCTTATGATATAATAAAACCTGAAAACAGAGTAAGTTTAATGTAATTATTGTATTAATTTTAATTATTAAAGGCATTAATTTTTATTTTATTACTTAATAATCAGGTATAGTTCCTTCTTAGAAAGTTTTATCATTATTAATTAGTTAAGATTTTAGTAAAATAACTTTAAATAAAATATTTAAAAAAATTCAAAGAATATTACATCAAATAGGTAACAATTTTATTGTACGTAAAATTGATTTATAGCTTTGTAGTATCTCAGAATGCAATTAGAAGTGAAGTCAAACCATTTTCCAGTGCTTACGTGAAATCAGGAAATTAGGTTGTCATTCGTTGGTATTATTAATCATTATGGTTCCAATTTGCGAAAATTCTTTAACAACATGGGAGGCACAATTAAAGTTTTTTTTTTTTTTCATGAAAATAGGGAAAGTTTTATGTTAGTAAATGCTTATATTTGTTAAAGTTAAGAGAAATACTTTAATGAAGAACACTTCTGCCAATGATCGGGATGTAAAAAGAATATATTCGTAAGTTTCGTAAGTTTATGAGAGCAAAAAAAAAAAAACTAAAAATATAAATATTTATATATATATATATATATATATATATATATATATATATATATATATATATATATATATATATATATATATATATATATATATATATATATATATATATATATACTGAATCTTTCTTTAAGATGGCCAATGACGGCATCCAGAATTCGAAAGTATGAGTTCGCCCGCCAGGGGTAGAGATCTCCATCTATTTCCAATGATGTGACCGATGTTTCTGGGAAATGCTGAACTTGTTAGGTAAGAAATCCGAAAATATAATTGGCTTGTCTTTCTTTTGGAAGATGTTTGAGAAGTCTCAACTTTAATTTCATGATCCTCTGCGAATTGTACAACAGAGTCCCAAAATGGCAGAAAACTTAGCTTCAGTTCGTTTACTTTTT
This sequence comes from Armadillidium nasatum, assembly GCA_009176605.1. Taxonomy (NCBI): domain Eukaryota; kingdom Metazoa; phylum Arthropoda; class Malacostraca; order Isopoda; family Armadillidiidae; genus Armadillidium; species Armadillidium nasatum. Next base: position 41,251 of record SEYY01013119.1, read on the forward strand.
AAATTGTTGATAACTCCAACAACAAGCTTCCCCGCTCCCCCAAGAGTTAACTCTTCTGCTTGTAGGCAGCACCGTGAAAGACACATAGCACGTCCTCTAAAATGAACAAATTTACTACAAATTCGAATTTGAAAATGCTGGAATATAGTCCTTTGCCTCGAATGGCTCCTTTGTCGTTGTTATTCTGTAACTCTTTTGGCAAGAACCTCCAAGATTACCTTAAAACAGCCTTTTACAGCTGCACATGACCTATACTTAACAAGCTCATCTGATCCCAGACCAAATGGGCTTGTAAATATTGACTAAAGAAAAAAAAACTTCTAGAGAAAAGATTTTGTTAATCAATGAATGTGAAGCGAAATAATTTTACATGTACAGTCGTCAGAAGTCTATTATAAATAATATTTATATAAAATATCATCATTAAGAATGTTTTTATTTTTTATAAAATAGAGCTATGAAATGATTCCATTTTATATATATATTTTGCCTATATATATATATATTTTTTATATATATATATATATATATATATATATATATATATTATATATTATATATATAAATATATATATATATATATTATATAATATATATATTTGGACGGATCAGGGCCGGGGTCTCCCAAATTTGATAGGGGTTGCCTAAAATTTGCAAAAGAGGTCAAAAGCACTGAAATTTTAGGTCAAGAAAATTAGATATAATTTTAATTGAGGTTTATTTAATTATAAGAAAGGAGTAGAATAGCCAACATTCACATAAATTAATGATTATATGCATTTTTTAAAAAAAAAAAAAAAAAAAAAAAAAAAAAAAAAATAAAAAAAAAAGTAAAAAAAAAATTTTTTTTTTTACTTTTTTTCTGATTCATATTAGTGATTCAACAGGTTTACCTAGGTAAGACCCTAAGGTAAAGTTTGAAAAAATGTTAAGATATAAAATTATCAATATAACCTGTATTCATACATATCATTGTAATTTTATTGCTTTTTATCAAACTTGTATCATTTAGCTACATTATTTCAAAATTATTATTTTGTTTATACTTTCAGTCAATATGGCTAAAAGATTAGCTTCAGCAGTATGGGAGTACTTTACAATGTTTCAGGATAGGCTCGAAATAGCTAGATGTAATATCTGCAGTCAGGAAATTAAAAGAGGACCTCGGGTTCCCGAAGTAAAAAAATTTTCAACCAAATCTCTATGGGGACATCTAAAATCAAAACACAAAGATGAACATTCACTAACAGAAAACGAGCGGTCAAAAGAAAAAGAATATATTCAAAAAACAAGAAAAATATCTTAATTTTCTTGTA